>VXAU01000669.1:1365269-1378846 GCA_013399695.1 Formicarius rufipectus
TTTTTAAAAGCCTGAAGCAAGTTAACATTCCAAAGACTACTTTTGCCTGATTTCTTTTGCCAGAAAGAGCAGCAGGAATATTCTCCCATGGAGCTGTGCAACACAACATGCAAACATTTTGAATAGGAGCTGAAGAAATATTTTGTATATCTCAAGAGGCAGAGGGAGTTCAGGTTCTCATTTAAAGGTTATTGGCAAGTTGAAGGCCCAGATTACTCCTTACCTGATGAAGCCTAATTACTTTATAAGAGAGCCATGCACTAAATTAGCCTCTGGAAGTATCCATCTCTCTTCATTACCTCTGCAAGGAGTGTAGGGTGAATATGCTCAACAGTTTTCTGTGTATTAAGTAGAATTTTCCTTAGTATTGCTAAATCTTTCCTTTCCCCTCATTATATTGCTTGCATATGTACATGCTGGGGACAAGGGTTTGTGCAAAGTTTGGGGAGAAGGAGGCTGAGGGGTCTCTTCATTGCTCTCTGCACTTTCTCAAGGTGGGGAAATAGAGAGGGAAGTGCTAGGCTATTCTCCCTGGTATCCAGTGGCAGAATACACAGGAGTGGTTCAAGGCTTCATCAGGGAAGGTTCAGGCTTGATGTTAGGGAACATTTCTTTACTAAGAGAGCAGTAAAACACTGGAAAAATCTTCCTGGAGTGGTGGTCAATGGAGACATTGTCTGTCAGTGTTTAAGAGGCATTTGGGCAATGCCCTTAATAACTTGGTTTAACTTTTGGTCAGCCCTGAAGTGGTCAAGCAGCTGGACTACCTAATCATTGTAGGTCTCTTCTAACTGTAACATGCTATTCTATTCCATCCTATATTCGTGTATGCTTCTACATACACATGTATACATATACATATTCCAGCGTGTGGCTAACACTGCACAGCTTTCAAGATAGAATGATGTTTATCTTGCTTTTTTTGCTGGAACTCCCAAATGCTCTGCAAAGGTAAGTTTACCTGACTTATGGGGGCATATTGGGTTTTATTTCAACTTGATTTATGCATCATTCATTGAAATCTGACTGTTTCTGGTCAAATGTCATCCATAAATTTGTTACAATGTGAACAAAATTGAAAGTGGACTCTCTTTCTTCCTCTGTCCTCGTGCCATCTATTCCAGGACAGAAGTACTGCAGCTTTTCAAAGGAGAGGAAATCCTGCAGCCAGGGGATCCATGTCAATGAGAACAGGATCTGTACTGCACAGACATTCAGTACAACACAATCAAAAAAGATCAGTGACATTTATGGCAGATACCTTTTCAAAACTCTTGTCTGGAAGAAGCTCCTGTGCACTGACCTCATATGTGGCTTGTGAGATTGGGCTGGTATATACT
The DNA here is from genome assembly GCA_013399695.1 of Formicarius rufipectus. Taxonomy (NCBI): domain Eukaryota; kingdom Metazoa; phylum Chordata; class Aves; order Passeriformes; family Formicariidae; genus Formicarius; species Formicarius rufipectus. The sequence goes on from VXAU01000669.1 coordinate 1,366,610, forward strand.
GAGAGTTAAGGTGACAGGAGAAAGAATACTTGTCTTTCTAAAGATTTTTGTGCCTTTGGTAACAGCTTCAGCTGTGATGTCTCTGAAGACCTGTCTTTGTAATGGTTTTATCATTTCAAGTGGGCAAAGAAAGAAGGAACCCTTTAGTGAGATTTGGCTGCCTACTACACTTGTCAGATACCTTTTAGTATGCAAATCAAGAATGGTTCTAGTCAAATCCAATTCTGCTCTTTTTTTCTCTCTACTTCTTGAAGTATATAAATCCTAAACTTTTTAAACCCCTCCAGACACAAGCGTTCTCTTTCACTCACAAACACAGAGCCAAGGCTTTCTTTAGAAAAGCCAAAAGAAAAAAAGGAAAAATCCTTTAACATTGAACAGAGTCAGAAAGAAAATTCTGCTTGTAAAAAAACAAGAAAAAAAAATCAAACCAAAAAACCAAAAAACACACAAACAAACCCCAGAAAAACATAGGTTTAATATGAAGCTAAAATATGCACACACACACACACATAGACAGGTGTTTCTGTAAACACGGATGGAAGAAGAGGTTTGGCAAGATAGATGCAGATACAATATTTAAATTAAGATATAATCCTGAATGTAAAGAAAGGCTATCTCACAGGTGAGCAGCATCACAGAGAAGTCACAGAGGACCGACAGGGTCAGGGTTGCTCCTGTCACAGTTTCTGTGACATGTAGCTTTGCTGTTTCCATCATTCACTAACTACAGACGTGCCCTGTGGATTTACCTGGAACTTAAGAAACCCTACTGAAATGTGTTATTTTGCTCCAGCTCTCTCATATACTTTCAGGTGAGTTCCTAAGGCCAATCATTGTTTAAATCTCCATGGATTTTTCCTCCATCTCAGTGAAGCAGGAGATTAACAGGTTCCTACCAGCAGTTACCTTTTCAGAGAAGGAAATTTGTGCCTGCTCCTGTTGAGTGGTATTTTAGTGTATACATCAGTCTGTGAGCTGCAGCAAAAGAGGAACGGAAATTGTAGTAAACTGCCTGTAATACAGAAACTTCCATGTAGGAAAGGAGGAACTGCTGGAGAAGACAACACGCAGAATACCCATAAGTTCTACCAGAAGACCAGATCTTTTCTTCCTCCTACCTCTTGGAAAATGAGGAGCATTGCCTCACAGGTGTATTATGAAGATAAATACTTAAAAAATTATATTTTACTCAGCTCTGCTGTTGATGGGAAATACCCGAGTGCCTCAGAAACATCAATCAGCAATTCTGACTTCAACAAGGAAGGATTTTTCCATTCCAAAGGTCTAAATTCCAAGGCAAGCACCAAGATTTTAAACAGCTTGCCTTGGTAGCAGCAGAATTATCCATTATTAGTCATAGCAGAGCACAGGCAAACTGATGTTCTTGCAGAGAAGGAAACATATCCCTCTACACAGTCAGGCACAGAACTTCTCAGTGATTACCATTCATCAACACTTCCACATTCAAGTCAGTTCAACCCTGCTTGGTGTTTAGTCAACATGGAAGACATGACAGTGGAGCATCATCCCTCCCAAGAAAAAAGCTTTGCTGTCTTGTGAACACCTAAGTTTTAGTTTACCTAACAACACTGAAAGAAAAGTTAGTGCTACTCACTGGAGTAGTGCCAGCAGTGGCAGTTCAGTGGGGAGAATAATCCCAGGCACTGCTGTTCACTCCCACTTAATGAGATATACAGACAAACACAATCATAGTGCAGGGCAGAGTGAAACTCTCTGGTACCATTACATTTTATCTCCAGAAATAAAACCATGCCTATTAGACCTTCAAGAACTCAAACATGACAGTAGGGAGATAAGCACAGGGTAGGGATAGTTCATTTTTATTTGCTAGATTATTACCTGCTAGAACTCTAATGGCTGAGATGAGGATTCTTCTACTTGTTTCAGTATTCGCAGTTTGTTTTGGTTTTGGGGACAAACTTCATGTTGCTCTGTTTTTTGCATAGATATCACAAAAGTGGAGAGTGCTTGATATAGGTGTATAGCAGGCATCATAGCTTATACTGGGTTATTCAGGAAGTGGTTGTTTTTGAGAGGAATACCTCACTTGAGATTTCATTATTTCTCTCTGTCAAGTTGTTTTATTTATTTTGTTTTGTTTTGTTTTGTTTTTAACTGAGATTCTTTGGTTGAACAAATACCAGAAGTGAGAAACTTCCTTTACTCATTCACTTTGTAGTGGGATACATCTGTTTTCCCTACAGACTCAGTACAGCTGAAGGGAGTAAGACATAGGGTCCCTGAATCACAGCAGCAGATTAATAATCTAGACTGAAACAACATGGAGATTTATGGAGATTTAATGTCAAACCCACTGGAAAATACGGGTGTTTTGGGATCTTGGAAAAATCAGCTAACAGACATTCCTGTAGCTGCTACAGGTAGAAAACCTGGGATTTCTTAAGACAGACCCTTGTGAAGTACATGGCAAGTTTCCAAAGCAATATCTGATCACACTGGGAAGGGAAGCATTAGCCATTTCTAATGCAAACATACAAATCAGAGTTCGAAAAGGATGTCTGTGTTAACATTGCATTTTTGGAGAAAATCAAGTGCTATTTAATGGGGAGCATGCTCTGAGAGTTCCTAGCCCAAGGCAGTTTGGCTGCAGATGGCTTGTGTCTGTGAGTAATACAAAAGGGTTTGTTGTGTTTGTGGGACAGTTTTCTTTTTTATTTTTTTTTGAAAGCAATAGCCTTGGCTAAACAGTTTCAAAAGCATTTAGCAGTAATAGCAATTGGCCACATGAGAAACAAAAGATTTTTTTTTGTTGTTGTTGAAGTGATCCTTAATGGAAAGATTATGTTGCTTGCTGCTTTAAAAGAAAATGTGCAGGTGAAAAGACAGGAAAGGAATAGAGCATTTGTTGTTGTTTTTTTCATTCCAGCTTAATCAGCACTGCACTAAGTGATTTAATCACTATAAACTGTGGCTGTTGTTTTTATTATTCCCACAGGCAGCCTCTTCACTGTATCAGATGGGGAATTAGGAGTCACTTGCTGACAGTTCTGTAGGCAAGCAAATGAATGACTACTGAGCTGTTGCACAGTCTGTTTGATTGGCATCCCATGATGCTCAAAGATTTTGCAGAAAAGGAGGTTCTACTGTCAACCTGCATTACTGTCAATGTTGTTAAAAAGAATAAGGTTTTTGTTTTTGTTTTTGTTTTTTCCACCAAGGTAGCAAAGGGAATTAGCTGCACAAGCCTTAGGAAAGAATTACAGAATATGCCAAGTTGGAAAGGACCCACAAGGATCATCGAGTCCAACTGTTAGCCCCGTACAGAACAGGAATGTTGTATGAAATGGAATAAGGTACATCTGTGATTCTCACTTGTACTGGAGGGACCCCCTGAACCTTGGGAAGACATGAGCTACTGAGACTATGGATCAGGAGGAAAAATCAAGGTGTCTTAATGGATGTGTGTGTAGCTGTAGTTCTCCCAAAAAATAGCCACAGTACTCAGTGGAGAAGGGACTTAAGTTGACATCTACAAAATGAAAAAAAATTACTATGTGGACGATACAAGATTTCTGAGTTGACATAATTGGCTAGGCAAAAATCAAAATATTTTATTTCTCTTCTATAATTTTTGTTCAGTTTTGCCTAAATTGGCAACTCCTTTGGTCAGCGGATTGCCCCATGGCAAGTGTATGCTTTCTACTCAGCCTCTTTTGTGTTGGCCACCACTGTTGAACTTTTTTTCTCATAGAGAGCATAGTTGCTTTCTCAGCATCAAATGTCACAGAGATCCTGGGAAACTTAGACTAGTTCAGCCTAAGTACTTTCAGACATGGGCCATCTGTAGCCAGTCCTCATAGGCACTGCAACAGTTCAAGCAGATGTTGCTCAGTGTCAAACCAAGTTTCAAAATTTCAAATCTAATGGCATGGAGACACCAGATTTTCCTACTTTTCTAAAAAGGAAGAAAAAAGAAAAGAAAAACTGATGGAAATTTTTGACTTAGCAAGAGAAGAACGCAAATGTGGAATTATCAGCAGTACTTGCAAAGAGAAATTTCAGTGTTGATAAGTTTTAAGTACCGTAAATGTGAGCAAAACTACTATTTTTCAGAAGAATTTGTAGTTGTACCTGATTTGTTGGGAGTGGGAGGTGTACTAACTCTACTTTGCCAATGTAAGGTATCAATTAAGCAGCAGGAGGTGCAGAGCATACAGCCTGTTTATAACTCATATTTCAGACCTTTTCTTTTGTAGAAACAGAAGTAACTCCCCATCAGGCTTCCTGACAGAAGGTTTAACTCCATCTAGCTATTCATTATGATACTTGTGTATGATGATACAGTGACATCAGCAGTACAAGTTTCATATCCAGCTGGCTACTTACTTATACAAAGGAGACAATTCAATGCCATAAGGATAAGCTCAAACTCTATCTCTTTGTTCCATGGCTTCTCTTTCCAGTAAGAAAACCCAATTTGTGCCATTTTTGTGGCAGATGTACACAAAAATATTAGAAATAAAGAACAGTAGTAAGTGTTTTCTCCCCAAATAGTAGAAATTTTGATTCTTTGTTCTCCCAAAATACTTTATGATCTTGAGGAAATCAATCTCTGTGCCTGTTTCCCCAGCTTACACAAAGGGCAATAATGTCTTGGTATTTCAAATGTGTGTGGTGATAAGAAATACTTATTCAGAGGTGCTCAGAAATAAGATGTAGCATAGATAGATTTATAGATAAGTGATATCCTTGTTTGTAAGCATCCATGAAAACAAAAGTGCTTAAGTGACTTTTCAGAACAAGAAAAACAGTTTAATTGTAAAGCTTTGTAAAATGGCACTGTGTGACCTTCAAACTACTAAGCTTAAGAAATTGATCTCATTTGCTCTGCATGTCATGAAGGTGCTAGCTCCCTTACTGAAGGCAGCACAACACTTAGAGTATTGCACAAGACTTTTATATATCTATTCAAGTTGACTTTGACCAACGTCGTCCAGCATTCAACTAAACACCCAAAAACAAGAACTTCAACTCTTCGGAGTAATTTTAAATAAAATAAACAGTGTCCATGGAAAAAAATTTGTCTTCATCTCTTACTCACACTGTTACATTCTACAACAGAAGCTGCAATTGTTAGATATGTTCTATATGGCTGAAAAATTGCAAGCAAGAGGTTAGTCATAAAGAGATGTCCACCACCATGCCAATTTGATGAGTACAACAGAGTTTTCACTTTGTTTCAAGACAAACACAGTTCTGGACTACAGTGAAGAACTACTTTGCAGACTTCTGGAGTATGGACTCTCCTTTATGTGATCAATGCTAAGATTAGAGACCTATCATTAGTTGGTGCCAATTATGAGGTTATGCCAATTTAAAATTTGAAAATCTATACAATATTTGAATGCAGGTAACCCAAAATAATAACTGAAGGCCTTTATTTGCCTCATTCTTGCACCACATGAGACAACAAAACAATGTGTTACAAGGAAAACTTGACATTAACTTGACATTTATTTCCTCACATTCAGAAGTAGGTCTTCAGTAATGGTAGGGAAGTACAATATATTTAAATCTCCCATTATCACTGTTGGTAACTATTGTTTATTATTGTTGCCAAGCATGGGGGTTCAGGCTCCAAAATCTCTTGTGTGGACGGTAGAAATTTGAAAGAAAGAAATGGAAAAGCAACAGAAGCAGACAATGAGATCAGAATTCACTGGCAAGACCCAGAAAAATATGAGGTTTGAGTGGGGAGGGAGGGATAAGAGCTTAGATATAAATCAGAGCAGAGTTATGCAGAAGTCTCATCGTCAAGAAGAGAAATTGTTGTTCTCATGGTTCTTTTTCCTCTGGCAGAACCAAAGCCACAACTGAAACAAATGAGGTGAAACACTGATCATAAAAATCTCCTGCCTGCTGTCATGGCTGAGATAAGAACGAAAGGAAGTGACATGGGACATATTTCAGGTCAAGTCCAGGGCTTTGTAGAGTGTAAAGCAAGATGATAAAGAAAAACAAGACTGGGATAAGTGATAAACTATGTCCTCCATCCCAACCCCACCAATTTTTCAGCTAATAAACATGAAGATTAATTGACAGAAATACAAAATTCACTGTTGTTTGTGGGGTTATCAGTGTTCTTAGTAGGTCTGCCTGCTATGTCATTGATGTTCTTCTAGAAAATTGAAGCAATTAGCTAAGCTAAATGTGATTCTATTGAGGTTGGGTACCCATTAGACCAGGGACTACACACTGCGCTGCAATAAAGTAAAAAAAAAAAAACCAAAACCAATACTGCAAACAGTGTCAGCACTTCACTATGAAAAGAAAAAGATTTCTAGATAATTTTTTTTTTAAATTTAAAACTGTAACACTTCACTGTTGTCAAAATTAGAAACAGCAGCCTGGACACTAAAGCTATCACAATTTGAGAATTTTAAAATAAAAATCTATGAGTGTTTTGTTTTTTTTTTTTAATGAAAACTTGACCATATGAAATGTATTAAAATATATCTGGGAAAAAAATATAAAAAGAAGAAAGAATTTGTCAAAGCCAAGATAAAATGATTCACTTTGCTTGGGACTGAACACAATATCTGCAGATGCCTTTTATGAAAAATAAAAATGACAAAGAAGATCTTTCCATTTTTATTTAATCTACAGTAAATTCTTTCCCTGACTTTTAAAGTTAGCCACTGAATAAAAGATCTGTTCTTCATTCTGATCTAGTTGTGGTCTAGACAGGGTTACATGAAGATAGTCATAGTACCTTTATCTTACAGATAAAAAGTCACAGCACTGAGAGAATAGATGACTGTCCAAGATTTCATGTTTAGAAGCAGAAGGAAGATAACCTAAACACCATCTTTTAAAATACCCTAATTTTACCTCTACTGTGTTTGGAACAGTGAACGGACTTTCAAATTGCTATATAGCAGGAATTTCTTTCTTTATATAAAGTAAGATTTATCTAAAAGCAATTTTCACAACATTTCAAGGTATCCATTCCAAATCTCCACATTTGCTGAGAAGGACAAGTACCTGTGGATAAGACAGCCCCAAATTTATTGTTTTCTGTTGCAATGTGCAAAGGCAAAATTCCATTTGCAGCTCTGAAATCGTTATTCTGCATTATATCTGAGAGGCTGTCTGGGGAATGGTGTGAACATTTTTTCCACCACAATGCAAACAAACCTCATTGAGAAACGGATGCTTCTTAACAGGTGTGTTGCCTACAAGTCTTTTATTTGGTGGAAGTGGTCCAATTTCTTTCCTCGTGTCTTTCTAACATACGCAAAACCTGGTCTTCCACTTACTCTTGTTATAGCTATAAGACTCTCAAGGCTAACAGCAAATAAGAGAAAGGGCTTTGGTCTCAGAAGGATTGATCCTGACTGTATTGACTCAATGACAATATGGCTAATATTGTGAGTCACTAAGCGCCTTCACTCCTGCAAGCCTCAGCACCAAGTGAACAGCTCTTGTGTTCATGAGTGTTCATACACCTGAGTCAGTGAAGCACAACACTGAGGTTAATGTGCAGTTAGGAATGAAAAGTTTGAACCCCAAATTCCCACTGATTTCAAGAGGAAACGGAAATGCTGTATAAGTCACTCACTGCAGGCCTACACCTTACTCAAGCCAGGATTTCCTTCTGAAGAACATTGTTCGACTTGATGCATAAGCAGAGCAGAGAGTTGCTAATGTGCAACAGAAATGGAATGGGAAGGAGACAGTTCTGTAGGGTACAAATCCAACTTAAACACTGAAAGCACTCAATAACAATGGCCATTCAAGACTTTGTTTAAAGTCAATCTACCTGCTGCAGCCTGCAGCCGCCTTTACCAAGGTGCATGGGAAGATTAGAGAAGACACACTGAGGGAAAGCTGAAGTAAGCCAGCCTGGGAATGAGAACAAAATTAAATTGTACTTACTTTGCTGAAACTTTTACATTTGTAAACTCTTGAGGACGGCATATGGCACAGGACCCTGGTCAAATAATGGTGCTTTTGTTGCCTATCCAGGACTCTGGAAACCTAATCCCATGTTCTTAGTCTGAAAAGCAGACGCCTCTCTGGGACCAGTTACACAATATCCATTTAGACTATCAGAAGTGGATATACTGTTCTTACCCAAAATCACATTTGTAAAGTGAGCATCAGCACAGTGAAGTGCTCAGGTATAAGGTGATTATTTAATTATCAATACAGACAGACCCAGCTGCTGCTGCAGTTAGGGGAAATTTTCCCTTGTTACACAACAGGAACTGTAGTGAGTCCATATTTTAGCTTTTATTTTGGCATTCATTCAGTACCTGGCAATGACCAGCATAAAATCTGTCAAATCACTAAAGGAACACTCACTGCAGGGGAGGAACATCTGTACATTTCTAGAGAACCATGACCTTCCTGTGCTCAGATCAAGAGCTTGTTTGACTGAGATTTCAAGGCCTTTTTACAGAAACGGTGAGGCAATTACTCCCTGGCTCCTCTCTTTTCTGTATTGAGGGAACTTTGGCTTTCTGAAGCACCGATTAAAAAGCCTCACAATTCTCTCTTTGAATTGCTTCATTGCTCCTGTTAATTGTCTCGTTTGAGTATCTGCTAGAGCAAAAGTGCCTTGTTAAAGAGCTATGAACCTGCAATCAACTTTGAAAACTTCCACTTTGTAAGTGCAATCTCACGCTTTTCCCATTTTTTTTTAACTTTAAAGGAAAAGAAAATAGAAAAATGGATTAGGTGTTTCCTAAATCAAAACCTTTAATAACATGTTAATCTAAGTTTTTATAGATTCTGAAAAGCAGTTATAGACAGCTGAAATTTTCCTGTGGCTTACTGTCAAATATACAAGACACTGTTTGGAAAATCTCTAAGCACTGTAATCATGGATAAAATATATTCTACAAGGGGACTCTAAATTTGCAGTAATTATGTGTCATTTAGTTAATCTGTCTACATTATTTATGAAGAGTATTTTGTAGTTAAATACTTGAAGAGTTGACAGGGTAATGTTCAACACCTACTTGGAACAGAAATGATGGAGAGGCAGTAAAAAAATAATTTCAATTTTAAATGACTCTGTGTTCATTTCCATGTTTGTTTTTAAGTCAAAAGCATGGTATGAGATCTTTTTCTAAAGGAATATAAAAAATAAAAGCGTGCTCTCTGCGTCTGCCCGTGCGCACAACCTCTGTATACATCTGTATGCCAGGGCCTACTTTACAATGAGACATAAATAGCTTTGTGTTTTTTGATACCTCAACTACCCTGTCCTTTGCCACAGTGAATTTTGTGGATGTAGTTTCCTACCTTGATTTTGCATTTCCAAGAGGAGGAGACCTGGACAGATATCAGTATTGTAACATATTTTTTAACCACATCACATATCGTACATGGATACACTGAACCCTCCTTTTCACAATCTTAGCAGACACAGGATAAAAAAGACAACAGGGTGTGAAGACACATGGGCTGTTCTCCATACCCTTTTCCTTCTGCCATGCAAGAAGGGAACCAAGACAAACCACTTCTCTGCAATAACACCTGCAAACTGCAAAAAGTAGGAAGGAGAGATGGTTCCCAGATGGAGCAAAAAATGAGGGCAGATAGAAGAAGAGAAAGTGTCAAATGTACACATGTCCAAAAGTGGGCCTGACTGATAGAAAGTCAGATGCACAGTGCTCTCACTTCACAGAAATTGCTTTTATACATTTTTGAATCTCTTGGAGGGAAGAGGAGGGGTATCTGTGGGGGGGAAGGGAGTGGTTTGAGTGCGTGTCTACACATCCTCACAAAGCACAGACACTTCCACCAGCTGGGAGAGATTCATAAACTAATTTCCCTTGTTCTTCTTTACCTCCTAAATCCTGAAATTAACTGTCATTAAAAATTTTCAATCTCCCTCTGGGATTTCTCCTGAATAAAATCTGCTTTATTTTCCCATGTGAGCTGCCTGTACAGTATGTGTCAGATTCATGTGTTATCTATAGCCTCATGAGACATAACATGCAAAAACTATTCCTTCAAAATCAAATTAATGCCATTCATTTTAAGGTGGGTGGTGACTCACTACCAGATGACAAACCTGTTGAACCCAGGATTTATTTCTCATCCAAGTTAGTGCCATGGGATTTTTTTATTTTTGCAAATTGTAGATGACTACATTCACACTCCTGGAAGGGAACAGTCAATTGGTCAGTCAGTTTTAGCAGGTCTTACTGAACATGCAAAAGTATTATTTTTGTGACTAATTCACTAACATCTGTGGTTATAGTGGATGCCTGTAAGGCACTGCCACTAGAAAAGTTTTATTTGAATCAAGTCTCTGTGCTTCTGAGGGTTTTTTTACCAGTTTTGAATCAAAGGGTCTAACCATGTGGTTGTTACCCAACACATGGTTTCGGATGATGTTCGTCTTGAGACCAAACTAAAATGTTGCCTGAGCTACTGTCTTAGAAATGTATTTTTTTGCCTCTCACCTATGTTATGGCTGTGGGCTGATCTGGCATGGTTATGTGCCACCTGTGGCCAGCACAGGGAGAGGACAAACATCTGTGAGTGAAAACTACCCCTTCTGAAGGCAGCGTTCATTGTGCTGGGTTTGAAATATATAGTACTTCTTTACGAAAGCAAAGAAAATCTAGAAATATAATCCACAGATATGAAGTATACAGTGTTCTGCCCAGTTCTTCCAGGGCCTGACACAAAAGCTGCCTTCTCTGTCTCATCAATAAATTAACTGTGGGAATCCATCAGAGCAGCACTGTTGTTATTACCACTGTAATAAGAAGAATACAGCAGAATGAACTGATCCAGATAACGCCTGGTTGGGATTGTGGCGGGTCTGCTGCTATCATTCCTAACATATCAGAGAAAGATGATGGCCTAGTGCTGTCTAATTACATACCCTGATGCTAAGTACCTCCTGAACCTTTCCTTGATATTTTTGCTCCTGCATTGGGATGCCAAATAAAGGAATCCTTTTTAATAAAAAAAAAAAAAAAAAGGTGAACAGTGAAGGGCCTCACTTTGTATTTATTGTTCCCCTTCTTTGGATCAATCACCCTGAGATGCATCCCCAGCTTTCCAAACATGTTCCTTACCAAAACCTGGAGTCTGAGACATAAAAAAGGGTCAAGGAGTACATTCTAGATGAACTCTAAGCCAAGAGCCGCTCTCAGAGTATTGTGGGATTTTTGCTTTCCAAATAGCAGTGGAAAGTTCATGCTCAAGAGTAACGAAAGGGTCTGTGTTGGCAGGGAACCATTACAGGAAAAAGAGTGGTGGCCAGCTTCAGTGAGGAGAGAGGGTGAAGAGTCAGAGAAAGAGCTGGGTCCAGCTAGAGTGCAGCTGTTGCAATGTACTGCAAATAACCAATTCTTCTTGAATTTTCTGTTTAAGTAAGAAAAAATTCAGCTAATTTTAACCTATCTGTTTGAGGGTAGAGTTAGTAATATAGCTGTAGAAGGACAGAGCCCAGCAACTGCCTTAGTTTTTACACGGGTACTCAGGGAGCAGTCAGCTGGTCCTTGCTTTTGCTGTGAATTTTGCTTTGAAATCATCTTTGATATGTCTTCCTTCTGCAATGTGGACATGGTCAAAGAGTTACTTAATACTGTAGCTAATGCACAAAACACACTTGAGACTGGTTCACTTTTCAGCCTCTTGCCATCTCCACCTTTGCCTTCCTTGGTTTAGCTGCACACCAGTAAATACAGAGCCTGTCGTGACTCATGAAACATGAATCAGCCCTAAAAACTGAAAAAAGCTTAGGTACATTTCTTTCCTAGGATTTCTAATAACCTTGTAGAAGGTTACTGACCATTACAGTGACAAGGAAAACAAATACAATATAAAACATATGATTTTAAACTCCCACTGGTCTGGTGGCTCAAGTGTTGGACTTTATAGGTTTTCCTCTACCTTTTTGGCATTCAAGTTAAGCAGGATATTGGGAGGTGCTGAGCTCCTGACTGTTGGGATCAATTCACAATTTATAGCATGGAAAGAGTCCTGCCAAAAATGGGCTGGTGAAGAGAATCAACCAGCTATTGATAATGCTTTAACAATTGATGTATTTAATGTTGTTTGAAATGTCTTTTCTGTTAAGTCACTATTTCTTCTTCCCAGAATACCCCTGTAAACTAAGGGGGCTGGAAGAAGAAGAATTGCAACATCATGTTACCTGAAACCCTCTCTTACTGAATGCAAATTCCTTTACTCCTATTGGCCCAGAGCCATGACCCACCC
>VXAU01000669.1:1383454-1517301 GCA_013399695.1 Formicarius rufipectus
TTTGATGTATTGTAATTTTGATAGTGAAAAGGTTGAATCCATTTCTCTAAGTACTGCTGGCCACACTAACAGTTGGAGTGGTTATCCCAGCCACAGTCCTCCACAGTTCTCTATAACTGACTGATAAGACTTCAAGTACGTTTGAATATTAATAGCCTACATTTTTCCAAACTTCTATCTAAGCAGGTACATGACCTTCATTGTCCAAGGACCCCAAAGCACATGAAATGTACTAATTAACTAAATCCCACAATTGCTAAGTACAATAAGCACAAGACTGACATTTGATTACTATTTCTAATTATATCTGAGATGCCTGAGGTATATAAGGAAAGCTTAAAATCTATTACTAGTGTAAAGATTAATCTCACTTTCCCAAAGGCAGAGCTGTGAAAAGAACTGGATTCCTGCCTCCTGCTTCTGACTCAAGCCATGCACATGATTTCTTTGTTTAACTGTTTGCCCATTAAATCCCTGATTCAGCAATGTCCTTCAGCACAAATTTAATGTGGAGCCTACAAAAATCTCAATTAACTGTGTTGCATCTACTACATTTTGAAACAGGTCAATCTGTAGAAGACTTAGTTGAATAAAGCAGTTAAGGATGTATTTTAGATTAAGAAATCCTCTGATGAAGGCACCATCCTAAATCATTCTGCAAACTGTTCTACTAATCACCTTGCAGTCCTTGTAGTAGTTTAAATTATTTAAAATACATTGCTAACATATGATATTTCAGTGCAATACTTAAATACTGACATGATTGTTAGCACATGTACAACTCCACCCCCAAAGAATAGCTCATGAAGGACTGTGTAGGATGATGTGCCCACTAAAGGTATACATGAGCACTGTTCTATACTGAAGATAGAAACAGTAAATTTATTCTCTCAGTGAATAGTTAGTTAAGGGCATTGAATGTGCGACACGTCTTCTTAGAAATGCTTTGCTCAGAAGCACTCAGCTTTGAAGGACCCACAACACTGCCCTGTCAGGTCTTGCCCATCACATTGCTCAGATGAAACACTGATTGGAAACTGCCAATGCCTGGGGTAACAAAGGCAGATGCAATTCTATGGCCTCCATCATGTGATAATGATTTCCTTAATTTGCAGAAGGAGTTTCCTCGTTAGAGACCAAACCCGAGCTGTGAAATCACAGCTCTATACGAATAATTTGCAAATGCTGTTTTTCCTCACTGAGAGTATGAGGAAATGAGAACTGAGATAACATATGGCAAGGTTTGACAATCCCATACTGCATACCATACTAGACAAAACCATTGGCGATCTGGTCATTCAATTTGCTCTCTAACAGTGAGCAATGCCAAATCATAAGAAAAAAATTCTTTCATGATGAGCAGAAGAAAGACTCTGTTCCCACAGATTTATACCTCTTCACTTACTGTCTTATTGAATAAACAGAAACCTGAGAGATGTTTTTCTTACAAAATTTCACTGTTGGTTATAAACAGACAGTGACATCCTTCTTCTTCTGACAAATTTGAATGGAGTTCAGTTCTGTGGCACAAAAACAAGAGGGAAAGAAGCCTAGGGGTCTGCACCTGCTATTACCTGTAGAGGTGTCTCTAAAAACTTGTCAGGTCAGGGAATAGATTTGCATAGGGCTGATCTGACCTATATCAGCTTTCCTTCAGTCTTAGAGGAAGTTTGCCCTTGAAGCACCACTTGGGGTCACACCAAGGGTAACCTGTACAAGTCCCCATGTGTGAGGATTGCACTTGCAGGTTGAGTCTCAGCCAGGAAAGCTGCATTCTGACCCTTAAAGGAACCACAGAAGCAACACAAGAAGTGTTTTTGAGATGCACTACTGTCCTGTGCAGGGAAAATTCCTCTTAACCCAGTTTGGTCAAGCACCACTTTAACAACAAATGCCAGCAGCACTAGACATATTGTCTTTGCTGGCACCTTTTTAGTTATGTTTCCTCCATCCTAACCCTGCCTCACAAACAGGTGGCTGCTGCACTTGGATTTGGGCAAGCCTCTCTGGCCATAGCCTGGGGCAGGGACCTCACTCATCATTAAGCTGAAGGAAGGAGGACTATGTGTGACAGATAGTTGGCACTACAGAGGTAAGGGTCTCTATAAAAGAGAGTTGGCTTCCACACTCTCTCAAAAGTCTGCAGCTTATGTTCAACCACATCAACCATTAAAATAGTGCCAGGGGCTTTCAGCACTTGATGAAAAGGAAACAAAGCCACAAAACGGGTTTTACACTTAGAAACAGCCATCCCTTCTTTTCTAAGAGTGCTATTTACCACCCCTTTCCTTGCTGAAATATCTCTCCACTTTCACAGCTTCTAGGAGGCAATCTGTGCCTGAAAAGATGGAAAGTCTGGCCTCTCCAGCTCAGCTGGCAACAACTAGGCAGCGGGAATTCATGGGGCAGTGTCTGCTACACTTCGTGCTCCTGAGGTTGCCACTTATAGGGATATGGAGGTAAATCGATCCATTTACTTATCCTAACCATGATACTAATTAGCTGCATATGTATAATCAGCATGCTCCCAGGCATCTCATCAGGGAACAGGGGGCTGACAGACACAAATTTGTTACTCTGCATCTGCTGCCAGATTTGGAAATCGGAAGTTTTGGAAGATGAATTAAAGCAACAAAACCCAACCAAATTTGCCAGCTGGCAATGTTCCTTCTGAGCAGATGGCTGGAAACACCTTTCTTGAAGAAAGCCCCTTTGACGGGAGGACAATATGAGTTCACAGTTAAGGTGAAGTTATATCTGAAGTGAGGAATAGAGACTTTTCTCTGCTTTTCTAGGTTTTATATATGCATCATAAAAGACAAAGTAGAGATGAACTAATACCTGATACCATGCAGAGAACCCCTACTTGGGGAAGGGGGTTTGTTTGTGCTTAATTTTGATATCAAAATCCCTGATTTAGCCTGACTGAATTCATACACTGCAGATGGTCCCCATAATCATTAATCCTGAGAATGGTAAGTGTAGAGGGCTGTAACTCAAAGTAATTCCCTCATTTCTGTTAGAAATTGTTGATTGTGTGGCTTACAGTGATGTTTCTCCTTTTCAGAATGATTTTCACCTGAAACCATAATGTACTATTTAGGTACTAAAAGAAGCCAGAATTATTAATAAAGAAACTCATATAGATACACTTATGAGCTTGCCAGTGAATCAAAATTAGTATTTTCTTTTATGTAGTTTTTATTGCATACTTTCATTCAGTATTGATAAAATCATAACTTTGCTTAGATTCCCTTAAAGTTTTAATTCTGTGCCTTACAAATTTCAACTTTGCTGATTTACAGCACTAATGCATTTTCCAGCTCATGGGGCTTTGGGTTGCTTGGTGGGTTTTGTTTTGGTTTTGTTTGTTTGGTTGGTTTGTTTTGTTGTGTTTTTTGTGGTTTTTTGTCCCCTCACTGCATGTTGAAAAAAAGAACCTAGCTTTATGGGCTCACTTATATTTGATTTTCCATAATTATGGCCTATATTGTGATATTTTCCATGATGATATACTGTTCAGTGATATGTGACCTTTTTTTCTTCTGGCCTTTTTATCTCAGGTGGATATTTTACACACTGTAGTTATGATTACTAGAAAAATGTTCATAGAAGACTCATCAAACTAAGTATTAATCTTTCCAATAAATCTTAATATAATCATTATTAACTAAGTGTAAAAGTTGGAACTGTAACTAAGTAAATAGGGTAGCAAAAAAAATCACTGGAAGCAACAGTATTATTCACTAGTGGGAGGATTCCACAGTATAGATCCATGGGAATTTTAACTAATTTTAACAATATGGTTTAATTAGTTTAGTAACAAAACGTCAGTGGAAAAAACCTTGTTTTTCTCATTAAATGAGACAGCAAATAGGTGCAGTTTTGAAAGAATTGTAAAAAATAATGTAATTTTTAAAGGAGAGGTGTTTTTTCTTTGAATTTTTGGAAGGAAAATGTATTATTACAATTTCCTTCCTTTCAGTGAAAATTTCAAGTTAGAAATTAACATTTTTCCCCAGGGAAATTTACTTTCAGTTGAAAAATATTTCCTTTTAAAAAGGTTTATTATTTTATGTCAGAAAATTATTAGTTAATGTCTCTAATTTTCCCCTTGGGAAAATGAAACCTCTGAGGGTTATCTGCAAAATTCTGGGACAAAACCTCTTATGTTACCCCAGAATGGAAAGAACTAAGGTCAAGATTTAATAGTGCTCTGGAGAGAAGCCTGATATTTAAAAGTGGACAATAATACTCTTAGCAGAGAGGAGGAATTTTTTGTATGGTCACATTCAGAGAACAGGTCTAGTTTTATCCTGCTGGAAACAAATTTATCTACTGGTTGAGTCACTGCAACTGCGTTCTTTGTAACATCACCTTGTGTTAAAAAAGCATCCAAGAAGTACTTTCAACGAAGGATGATCAAAAAGAGAACATCAGAAGACTTAATTATAGTTACTAAACTTTGTCTGGACTCAAGACAGACTGTTATAAAAAAAAAACACATTCTAATTAATTTTATAGTGAATTAGTATTCTAAGGTCATATTGATGAAGAAGAAATGCAAATGATAATGAAATGCTATCCAGGCTTGTCTAAAATAAACTCTCCAATAACATCATGAAAGCTCCATTCTAAAGCAAAATTTCACTTTGAATTTCTGCCTTTACAGGCCTTCATTCAGTACTTCTGTTGGCTGGAAAAGGGGATTGTTTCTTCTTAGAACTTTCAGGACCAAGCCTTACAGGGTTCAAGAAGCATATGGATGCTATTCTCAGGCACTTGGTGTGACTCTTGGGATGGTCTTGTGCAGTGCTAAGAGTTGGACTCACTGATCCTTTTGGGTCCCTTCTAACTCAGCATATCCTGGGATTCTGTGATTCTCTGATTCTCTGACATACCACAGTGGAAATACATATTCTGTTAATAACAGTAATTTAGCACAATGAGAAGTATAACCTTCAGAGAGCTCTCAATCCAGAAATACACTCATCATAGATTTGCTGTGCAGATAAAAAAAGGTTTTTGAGGGCTCTTCTCAGGCCCAAAGCTGAGAACACTTTGAGAGCAAACTGTGTCAAGACACTCAAATCAATGTCCATAGCTGTCAACAGTGAGATGCAGGACCTGTCCTTATTGAAAGGAAAGCTTTACTCAGGGCACCCATCTGCTTGCCTCAGCCAGCTGACCATCAAGGCAGCCCCTGCAATCTATTATTTGGATGAAGAGGAGCAGGTCCATCAGTCAAAAAGGCTTTCATGCTCACTTGTCTGAAATTCCATATGACTTGAGGGAATTTTTGCCCAATTAATGTATTTCAAGAAAAGAAATCGGTTTCAGTGAATCAGGCATTTTCCCCAAGAAATCACACGTTGTACAGAATCTGATTTGTACACTGAAAGTTGGAAGAATCCAGCATATGCAATGCTTTTTCTCTTTGAATATCAAAACATTTTACAGAAAGGAGAGTGACAAATCAAGATTTTGTCATTAGAAAGGGAAGGGTGGTGATTTAGGACCAGAACAGTGTTTTGCTGAGAGTCAGACAGCAGTGAAGATCACAGATAAGCCCAGGAGCCCTGCTTCCCGCTTCATTGCTTCATCCTGTTGAAAGCCTCTTGCAGGATTAGGCATCAGAAGTACACTGCTGGTGTAGTGGTGTCATGGAAGATTCCCAGTCCTGTGCCCCAGGTTCAGTTCCTGGGGGATACACTAACTTCTGATGCCTCATCCTGCAAAAGTTTTTCAAAACAATATTGGGAGAGAGAGAGAGAGAGAGAGAAGCCCCTTTATTAGAATCTCTAGATACACAACAAAAGTACATGCACCCATGTCAGCCAAATGTTACAGCTTTTATAACTTTCAGTAAGTAACACACTTGATAATACCCAACCTGTGATACCATTTTCCCTTGGTGCCCACCCTCAGAACTGCCTCTCGGAGCCCCTCCAAGGGCTCTAAGCTTACTCTCCTGTTTTGACTGCAAGCTATCTTATTGTCTCAGTTGGAGTTCTTGCAGGTGTTCTTCAAAACAGCTTGTCCTTGGCAATGTATGGCTAACAGAATTTCAGGAATGTGTGAGCAAATGTTCAGTAACTTCTAAATGCTATTTAAATGTGAGAGACTTAGGAAAACTTATTCGACTTATATAACACTGTGAAAATCTATAAAGTACATGCTACAATCTTCAGGCATCACTATTGCTCTCTCTATTCCTCTATTATGTGAGTAGTCAAGAGACTTTTAAAAGGTTTGTAAAACATTAAAATACATTCTTGTGCAGATAGCTTATCTGATGGCTTCTTTTCTTGAGAGAGTTTGGTTATTTTTGGCTGAGAAAAATTCAGTCTTAGAATAAGGCACTCTCATGGATTGTTTTGGGTTCTATCTAATATTTCATTTGACAAAATGAACTTAGTCTTCATATTACTTGATGTGACAATATCCTTTGGTACCCACTAAAGCTCTACTAAAATACAAAAGGTCTTAACCAGCTTTTCATTTTTCCACAGATAAGGTTCATGATGAGGCAGGAGGAAGTGTTTGATGTTTCTCAGTCCATTTCCCAGTCATTAATGAAATCCCCAATGCTCTGACATCTCCACTTAGTATACTCATCTGTTATCTCTGCTTTATGCAGTAAAGCTGATCTATTATCAAAAGAAAACCAAGGCAAACTACTTTCTGATTAGGTAATACTGTGCTTACACAGAAGGGAAGGTGCAGGGGGAAATGAAAGGGAAACAAACAATCAGAGATGTTAAAATTACTGATTTAGTTAATTATCAGTGCACAGCTTCAGGCAGCTTTCCAAATCAAACTCTGGCTGTAGGACACAACTATTACCACTCATTCTAGAGGTCCTGAGACAGCTGGAAACCACAGTTAGGCATACTGTGAAAGAAGGTGATACACACAAAATCCCTTAGTCCTCCTTTGTCCCTCAAAATATGTTCTTCAAATCCTGAAATCATGGGAAATGATTTTTAAAGCTTACATTGGTGGGGAAACTGGCATGGACTGACCCCAGCTGGGTGCCAAGTACCCATTAAAGCCACTCTCTTTCCCCTCTGAAACTGGACAGAGCAGAGAAAATGTAATGGAACATTCATGAGCTGAGATAAGGACCAGGAGAGATCACTCACTGATTACCATCACAGACAAAACTCGAAGCTGGGATTTTAATTAAATTTATTTCTAACAGAATCAGAACAGGAGAATGAAAAGTAAAACAAAACTTTAAAACACCTTCCCCCCACCCCTCCCTCCTTCCAAGTTCTACGTCCTCCCCTGCAGTGGTGCAGGTTGACAGGGAATGGGGGTACAATCAGTTCTTATTTCTGCTCAGAGAGAGGGGTCCTTTCCCTGCTCCTCTGGGATCCTTCCCACGGGAGACAGTCCTTCTGAACTTCTCCAATGTGAGCTCATCCCACAGACAACAGTTCTTCAGAAACTGCTGCAATGTGGGTGATTTTTCCGCAGGGTGCAGTCCTTCAGGCATAGGCTACTCCAGCGAGGGTCCCCACAGGATCACAAGTCCTGCAAGGAAAACTTGCCCCAGCATGGGCTCCTCTACCCATGAGTCAGCAGGTCCCTGCCAGGACCCTGCTTCATCAGGGGCTTCCTACAGGGTCACTGCCTCCTTCAGGCATCCACCCACTATGGGGTGGGCTCCTTCATGGGTTGCAGGTGGATGTCTGCACCCTGCTGGTCCTCCATGGGCTGCAAGGGCACAGCTGTCTCACCAAGGGCTGCAGCGCTGGCTTCAGGGGAACCTCAGCTCTTGTGCCTGTAGCTGCTTCTGACCCTCCTTCCTCACTGACCTGGGTATCTGCGGCTCTGCCAAACATGGGGGAAACTTCCAGCAGCTTCTCACAGACACCACCCCTGTAGTCCCCCTGCTACCAAAACCTGGCCACATAAACCAAGTACAGAGAACAAGTGGACTTTCCTCTTCTGCTGCAGCAAAGATGAATGGAATTGTTAAAATTTTACTTGAAGATGCTTGTCTTGACCTGGGAACTCACTTTATGACTCCAAATGAAAAATTGTCAATCCAAACCCACCTTCAATGTTGAAGTTCATATAAAGTAAATGTGTGTTTATGGTAATTTCTCAACTGCCAGATCTACTTTTTTTGCTGTCCCCTTACAGGTGGTAATGGGTAATCAGACTATAATGGTGGATAAAAAACAAAACAAACCCCAAGAATTAGAAAACCTATTAACTGAGATTTATGTGGTGCTAACAAGCATCAATACATTTGACGGGTTTAATATAAAGATATCCATTTTTGGCTTACATTCATGAATCAACCCCTTAGCTTCTGGCCCTGAACTCCTGCCTGGTAGTAAATTTCACAGTTCAACCTGGAAGTGATTCTTCATGTGTTTTTTTAAAAGGATCTTTAAACCACAGTCATATCTAAACCAAGAAAGCAAAGCTTTCCTTGCAATGAATAATTGCCTAAGCGATAGTAAAACAAATATATGCTTACTTGCAATTCTCAGCCTAATACCGTATTGTTGGGAGAACTGCCAATAATGCAAATAATGTAAATTACAATGAGAAGAACCTGTGTTTTATGAACCAGGTTTGGAACAGAGCTAGTAAGCTCATTTCACTCAATTCTGGTGATAAATACTTCAGTTCATTATTAAGCTTCTTTGGCAACCAACATCAAATCAATGGTGTAATCATGAGTAAATGCAGAAAAATGCAGCTCACCCATGTTTAATTTTAGCAATATGTATATTCTCACTGCTTATTTGGGAACAACAGATTGAGAGGTTTACTCACTTTTTCATGAACCACTTCACTACTATTATAGGGAAATTTATCTTTGTAATACTTCTGCAGAGCATTGTTTACTTAAATTTCAAATATCCACATGGAAGGATAATCCAGAGCCCCTTGGCACTCTGGTCCAGGGCTACTGCCATAGTGGTTTTTCTCAGTAAGTCAAATTCCTATTGCTGCAGTTTGTGGCTTCTGTCTCTTAGTCTTTCTCTGCACTCTGAATCTGGCTGCTGCTTCTGCTAAAAGGAATCACTGCCCAACAGTCAGCTCTCTTCTAAGTCTCCCCTTGTGCAGGTTTGACAGATCCATCTCTCTCCTCGACTTGCATCAGAATGTCAATATCTCACTTGCATAGGTGGCCCACCACCAGATGGTACTCCAGAGGTCAACTTAGACAAGTGCCAAGTTGTAGGAGAAAGTAATTCCTTGGATCTGCTGTTTCTGTCCACTTTTAACACAGACCATTATTCATCCATCACTACTACAGGGATGCTTTGCTGATATATTCAATTTGCTGCCCACCAGCATCACTGTGCCGTTTCCTTCAGAAGTCTTCTTTGTGCAGCCATTATCCTGATTACAGTGTTGCATGGAGATTTTAACTCCTGGTGCACGACTTCGAATTTTTTTAACTTCCTGAGATTCCCATTGGCCTATTTTTCTAGCTGCTGCGGTCTCTCCGAACAGCAGCCCTACCCTCCAGGCTTTCAGCAGCTCCCTCTCCCCCACTTTATAAGGTATCACCTGTAAGTGTTATCTTATCTGAGGTCTGTTCTGACCCTCTGGCTGAGGGTCAGTTCTCTCCTGTCAAGCAGATTGTTAATGTCATTGTATGAAACGCCATTGGCCCATGACACCTGAGGAGCAACACCACATCATTTAGACTTCAAATTCTTGTGCTGTCTGAACTATCCAGTCAATTTTGCACCCACTTTGTAGCTTCCAGTTTGGCTCCAATGAAGCAAGCTCAGATGAACTGTGGTCACCCCTTGTCTAGAGAGTCAATTGCCTTATAGACAATTCATCATCTGGGTGCAGAAGAGATGGAGGTGAGGGATATTTTTCATTAGGAAGGTTTGCACATGCAGAACAACTCTGGTTTCTGTTTTTCAGTTTGTCAAAAGAAACCCACAGACTTCTGCTGAGTATGTGACAAACTCCACATGTGAAGGGTTTAATCAGGCCACTATTTATATGATAGCTAGCTCAAAGCAAGTCACAGTAATTTACAAAAGGTACCTCAGGACTGTGAAATCTAAAGTCCTTTGTGAATCTGACCCAAAGAGACTTCTGAAAGACCTAGCTTGGGTCTTTAGCCTATCATTAGAAACAACTCTGCTGCTGGAGGTGAGAGGAGCAAAATGAAAGTCCCTTTACCTTAGTGATCAGTAAAGATCCTGTGCTACTCCCAGGGCCCTAGGCACGTTTCAGTACAAGTCCTTTGTCAGTCTAAAATGTCCCCTGCAGCTTCAGCTAAAGATCTGTCTGCTTTTAGATTCCACAATACTGTGCTCTGTGGGAGATTGTCAGATTCCTAAAGGGTTCAAAGTATTAGCCTTCCAGGGGGGAAAAAAAAAAAAAAAGAGAGAGAGAAATAAAAAAAGGAAAACATTATCAGTACATTATAAATGTTCATCTCTGTTCAGAAAGCTTTAACTATCCTTCAGAGGACAAACAAACAGAAAAGCTCTAATTCTAATCACAGCTAATTTGCTGTAAGTTGGATGCTTTATTGTCATTGCTTTCATGTGAATTAGTCAAGTTTTACATTTATTTAAGTGATATCTGACCCAGGGAATCTATTAATAAGCTGTTGAATAACTGAATAACTCTAGCAAGAGCATATCACAGCCTAGTAAATGTTCAGGGAATAATATGGCATAAACTAACTCATAAGACTAAAAGACTCTATCTAAAAGCTTGATGTTGGCTGGTCAAAAAACTCCACATTCCATCTTTGGGGGTAGAAAGCTGAAACATTTATTGAACACTCATGCTACAATATACAGAAAGGAGGAGCAGGCCATGTTAATGAAGAGGCAGGACATGTTAATGAGTGGGATGATTTATGTTAACGAGGGCTCAGGAAATCCAGTTACTGTATTTCGTCATAGGGCAAGCCTTTCTCCACACCTGGACCACCTGGGAGGGGGAACAAAGGGTTTCTGGCTATCTTCCCACATCTTGTAAGGTCCTTCCATATCTTGCAAGAGGAGCCAGGACTAATACACAGATAACTGAAAACAGTTCTAGTCCTCAAAGTTTCTTCTTGTGACAGGGTCCTGTCTTATCAAAGGGAGGAACCCCTCTCAGTATCTGTTGCTCAAGGTTCGCTGGACAACTGCTTCAAGTCTCCATCCGCTAATACACTATTCTCATCTGCAACACTTTAACACAGATTCCTTAGCACAGTAACCTGATTGCCTTCATTACTCACTAGGAAATTAGTTGCTTCTTGCATTCAGGGCAGATGACTCATTTACCCCTCTGTTTCTGGAGGGGTAAGGGAGTTGCACCTGCCTTGGTTGGCAAACATTTCCCCAGGAGGTTATGGTTTATATGCCCAGTTCCAGAAAAAGCGCACAACCCAAGTAATGCCACCTGTCCACTGGAAGAAAACAGTGAGCCAGGTAATCTCAGTCTGACTGAAAGGCCCCACGGCAAGGGTGTCCATGAATTTTCTCTTTTGCCTTTTTTTTTTTTTCTTTAGAGAAGAGTCTGCTGCTGACAATGTTGCAAATCCTTTTGTAACACTTCTGCCTTCCTCACTAGCCCTAGTCCTGATTTATTGCTCTTATTTGCCTCTTCTAGAGGAGTTTCCAGGCTCATCATTTTGTTCTTCTCCCTTGATCTGCCCCAGTCTGAAGGATAGGGACCTATCCATGTGCCAGAGATGACTCCTACCCTTCTTTGAAGAGGCGACAAAGGCTGCTGAGCTGGTAGGGCGCTTTCCTTTCTTCAAGCTGACTGAAAAGGCCTTCTCTAGTTCTTTTACCTGCTGACTCCACCCTTTGAAAGCTCTGGCTCAGTCACATAATCTACAGTAGACTAGGAGAGGGGAAAAAGGGCTTTACAGATAATGTCTCCAGTGGTGCAGGCACTGGGGATATTGTAAAAACATTTTGAATTTCTGTGGTCTCTCTCATCCAAGAGGCTCCAAAGTTCTTCTAGATTCATTAAGTCTCCTAATCCACTAGCATTATAATTTCTTCTTGGAGACAAGAACACTAAGTCTTAGAGCAGGCAGTGCAGATAAATGACAGGCCAGGATTGAAAGTGGGTGTGTCACCCTCCATGCTCAAGTAATGAAAAGAAGAAAATGGCTTTACCAAAGGCTGTTGATGGGGTGTTCCATATTTTACTTAGGTTTCACATAGTGCTTTGTGATGTATTTTAATGCAGATGTTCATGTAGAGAGGCATAGCCTTCCACGATCAATGGAAATTTATTATTTTCCTAAGGCCAAATGAACTGATTCTTAAATTATATTAACAATCTCAATTTATATTGAACATAATTATGAAACTTTAGAATCTAAGGCAATTGGATGAATTATCTCCTTATCCATCTCTGTATTTCAATTTTTTAATTGCAAAGTCTACAGAAAGAACACAAAGTGGAGGAAAAATATTTGTATCTCAGCGCTGGAGACCCACCATCTACCACACTCCTGACAGAGACTACTCAGTCATGGTAATCCATGTGTGCCCAGACTGCTGTTGATGCTTGACAAAATTGACAGTAACCACAGAAGGTCTCTTCATTATGATATACAGCACTGCATGGGAAGGAAACTGAATATTCTAGGAAGCTCATGATGAAAGGAAAATATAAATGTCCTGCACAGTCTTGCTTTGTGAGCACAAATCAAGAGGCTGGAGGCTACTTGCTATTCCAGAGTCTGTCCTGGATTTATAGTTTGACCTTGGGGATGGCTCTTTTTGCTTTCTTTACTACCTTTTGCATTACAGGAAGAGGAGTGAATCAGAGCCAGATGAAATCATGATATGATTGAAAGCAGGAGTATGGTCTATTCCCTGTCATGCCACCCAAAGCACGTGCTGTCTCGGCTAGTGGGAAGGAGGCAGAAATAGTGCAGGCCTTCACTCTCATTGTATAAGTTTATGCTACCTGCTTTGAAATAGCAACCTCCACAGTTCCCAACCACCAGCCGCTGCAGTAACAACAAATAATCAAAATTATGTATTTGTTAGGATTAATGAAGTCTTGCACAAATAGAAATGGCTCTTCATACTTTCAGGGAAATAGTGACTGTTGAACACGTAGTAAGGCCATTGCTTAGGTAAAGCTTGCCAGTGAAACTGCCATGAAATTTTTGGAGGGAGCAGGAGAGTCTGCCTGGTGCTGCCCAGCCCTCACCAGGCTGTGATCTACAGCTCTCAGCCACCCAGCCTTGGCTCAGCTGCAGAACCAGGTGCTGCTCTCTGTGCAATACCATATTCTGTGCATGTTCCCTTCCTCCCTACAAATCACTTTGGGTGAGCCAACAGCCATTTCAGCCTTTCAAAACAGCTTGTTTTTATTCCTCAAGAAAGGGTTTATAGCTACGATTTAGTAAGTGTGCAGTGCTTTAAATTTTGGGGGGAGGGGGGGAAATCACATTCTGCCCAACTCAAACTATGTAAACAAGGGCAGTGATTATACATTTGAGTGATGAAATGAACAAAATGTTTGTACAGTAAGATAATAGAATACCTCTGATTCAAGTGGTGATTATTTGTCATAACCAATGAAATTTTTATTTTAGTGCAATAGGCTCTGACATTTTCACCCTGGAGTAATTGTGTTCACAATTTTGGTATCTCTCCAGTGTATCTCCTAGATATCCTATCCTAAGATTTCCACATTGTGTAGCAATTAATTTTGTGAGGTTGCAATGTGTGTTGTTTGGTTTTGGGTTTGTTTTGTTTTGTTTGTTTTGGTTTTGTTTTGGTGTTTGGTTTTTTTTTCCTAAGATTTCCACTCTTCATATTCCCCTCACGCTACTTTTCAGCACAATTGAAACTGAACTCTACTGGTATTAACAATAGTGCAAGACAGTCTTTCTCAGGCAAAATTAGAAATCTGACTTTCATCTTCCTTCAGTGACTCTGATGATGGCAACTACACACCCTAAAAATGGATGTGAAGTAATAATACATTTGCTTCATTACTGCCTTCTCATGTTTACTTTTTCATCTCTCTCTTCATTTCTCCCACCTCTTTTGTTTTTGAAAAATTCTCTTTTCCTTTATTCAACCCTCATCTAAGAGAATTCAAACACCTCATTCTACCCTATGCTTTTTTCCTCCCATACCTCACCTTTACTCTCTAACTATGAAAAGAAGAACATCAGGCTCAGTAGCAGCATTAATATGGAGACAGACAGGACTACCTAGAGCCTTTAATTAGGGCCTTAATTCCACTTCTGAGTAGCATATGGATTCATGAAAGACTGTACATTGTGATTGTTCAAATTTCTTTTTTTCTTTTCAAACAACAAAGAAGAAATTGAAGTACTCATTATGGATACGTCATGGACAAATCTAGTAAAACACTTGACAGACAGATCACACAACTAAAGCAACTACCTATTCTCTTTGTTGTCTAATGTACCTGGAAGGAGTTGAAAAGAATGTACAAGCAGCCAAGAAATTACCAGAATGTCTAAACCTGTTTTGTTTAACCATGGAGATGATGGAGCCTCCTAGAAAGTGCAAGTTTGAAGTCACAGGAGAGATAATATATTCTGAGGAATTCTGATTCTTTTGTATTGTCTGAAGTATTTAAAAATACAAGGGATAAAGCAATAAACTTCTACCATGTCTTCCAGGTAACTAATATGAGAGATCTGGAGCACTCCCCACCAAAGAGGATTTCTTAGTACCTTGTCACTATTGCTGTGGGTCAGAGACCTTATATGGCCTGAAGCAAAGCTCCCTGTGCTCAGTACTTTTCCTGTTATGTTTTAATTCCTTTAAAATTCTCTCTGTGGCCCCTGTAATGGATTTTTAAAGTTTTGTTTTGTTGTTTTGTTTGTTTGTTTTTTAACTTCACCTCTTCATACTAACAGGAGGATTGCAAAGGTGTATTATCTGTAATATCTATAAGAAAGCAATAGGTCCATGATGCAGAACAAATGACTTTTGTTTCTTATCTCTTAATTTTTAGTTTCCTTTTTTCATACCGAAAAAGGTTGGTATACCGAATAGATGAGGAATGTGCATCACTGTGTCTGGTTGGTGCACACACAAAATTCGGAGTTATTGTATATACAAATCCCAGTTTTTATGGTAGGAATGTTTGGACCATAAATGCAGAATCAAAACAGAAAAAAATATGGAGACTAATGAATGTACATCAGTACTGTGGATTTAGTTTGATGCTTCTGGAGGACACCTGCCTTGAAGTCTGATAATAAGTGAGGAGTTACTCCTGCCAGTGAGAAAAGTATTAATGCGCCTTTCTACAGACATAAAAAGTGACTGTTAATATAAACATTCACAAAGGCTATTCTCTGAAGGATAAGATTAATGTTTTATTGTCCAGAGCATAACCTAGCATGGGTTTTTAGGGTGACTCTTTTGAAATATCTCTACCTTCTTTTTAACAAAGGAAAGCATATAGGAGGTAGATTTTGGAAGAAACCTAAGATAAGATTTCTTTTTCTGGCTCATTTCCTAGATTTCCAGGATGACAATTGACAGGATGTATCAAGAAGCTAACTTTAATTAAGGAAAGAAAACAGAAAGAAATTGTTATCAGAGATCAGTGAACAATACAGTTTTCTCCCCTGAAGAATTTTGAGAAAACTGAAATAAATGTTTTTACTGATGTTTCCAAGGAAAACTTGGAAACTCAAAACTTTAACCTAGTTTTAAAAGTTACAATAAACCTAGAAGTCTTTTAGGTTGCAGCAAATAACATGACAAAATTAAAATGTTTGCTTAAATGTAGCAATTGCATAGTTCATATCCTGTGACGATAATTACTAATTTTAAAGTACTAAAGTGGATTTTGTATTTTGGAAAGGAACCCAAAAAACTTTCTGATGGAAAGACTACGTATAAGTTTTTTCCTTCACATCTCTGTTAGAACTTGAAGACAAAACGGGGGTGGGGGAGGTCGCCTAAGGTTAGGGCAACTCTGCTATGTGGCTAAATTTGTTTGTTCATCTGTACATCTCAGAGGACTTAAGTCACTTCATTTTAAGCAGCAGAAGGAAGGCTGTTAAAAATGAGTATTACTCAGTCATATAATGTGCCCGTGTGTGTATTACTTGTTCTTCAACTGGTTGATTTGTTACAAGATAATAGCCTATTATTGCTACCAGCTGCTAATTAGCTGCTAATTAATAGGTTGATAGACTCTGAAGCCTGATGGGACCATTAGCTCATATAGTATGACCACAGCAGTCCTGACACATTTCACCCATGCTACCAGAACCTGAGACAGGTTGTTACAGCCAGTCCTTGGCAGCAGCAACCACACTACTGAAGTCATCTAGAAATTGAAAACCTCCTAGTGCTTTAGCAGTTATTCCAATATTTTACCACATTCAGTGAAAAACGTGTAGATTTTGATTCTCACTGAATGTTTTTGAAGCTATTAGTTGTTCTCCACCAGAACAAAGAGCTTTTTATTATGTTTTTTACTTCTCACAAAATTGTTCCATTCTT
This sequence comes from Formicarius rufipectus, assembly GCA_013399695.1. NCBI lineage: Eukaryota > Metazoa > Chordata > Aves > Passeriformes > Formicariidae > Formicarius > Formicarius rufipectus. The sequence continues at coordinate 1,399,933 of VXAU01000669.1, forward strand.
GTAAACAAGGTACCTCTCTATCATACATTTCACAAACTAAATAAACTGTTCCCATTGTCTGTCTGCCCACAAAACTTCTAATTCATCTCTGAAATTATTTTCTACACTCTCTTCACAATTTTATTAGCTTTTTAAAAAAGCAGAGAGATTAGAACATCTGAAGGGTATTACTAGGTGCAGGATTTAAACCAACCTTTATGCATCCATCATGCAAAAGTGTCATCTAGATATTATATTGAATTTTTTAGAGGTGATAAGCTAGATTGCCACACAGCTAGCTGCTTCACCACCGCTGTATCCATAATTCAATCTATGAAGCAGTATCTTCATTTGGATGGGTTTCTATCACAGAAACACAGAATTAACTAAGTTGGAGAAGACCTCTGCTTTCATCATTTCTCAGTCCACACCTAACTGGCACATTTTATTTATTTATGTATAATTTCTGGAAGATTTTAAAGTTCATATGTGACAAGTTATACATTATTACATACTTGACTGCAAGTAGACTTGTGAGATTATAAGAAATGTAGCAGGAAAGTAAACTGGTTTATAACTTTTCTACCACTGTTACCATTCTCCAGGTCCTCACATCATGTGGAAAGGGATAACACCAAAGGCACTTTATCTTGTGTGCATTATTCTCATGAGACAGACATCACAAAATCACTGCTTGGGTGAACCAAAACACAGTGCTGGGAATGCAGTACCAAATTACCTAACCAGGTATCAAAATAGGCAGAATTACTACAAGCTCTTAAAGTTTTGGCGCACTGTTCTCCTATCCCACCTGGACATTGAATGTTGTAAAAAATCCATGGATATTTTCAACTTTGTGTATTAAGGAAGTTTAATAAATTAACCAGCAAAGCTACACCACTGGATGTTTAATTATAGTCCCTTCACAGCTTCTCAGCTCCCCATTTAGATTTTCCTCAGTCATGGAGGGACATACTCTTCCTTTTTCAGAAAATACAATGAAATGTTATCAACCATTTAATAAATCCCATAAGATCCTCTTTTAAGAAGAAATACACCCTCTGGAATACCCATATGCACAGAGCTAAGCTATTAATATACTTTTATGCAGACTAGTTTGGTTTCTTCAGCCTCTGGCTTTACTGTATATATATACTTATTAGTCTTCTGTCTTCTGGACCAATCTGAATCAATGATGCAGTTCACACAGTCTAAAATATATCCATTTTCTGGAAGTACAAAGTCCTTAAAAGAAGTATGTCATGAGTAAAGGGTTGTGCAGTAACTACCATGGCATAATCAGCTGGCAGAGCTTGAGTAAGGTTGTCTCTCAGTGCTATTGGTTCAGGTCACCAGAGATAAACAGCTGGTTTCATACCAGCTCACATGGGCTGGCCTCAGCTATCTGTTTCTATTGTTTTAAACAGGAACAGTTAATACTGTGATGCAGACATTACTAGGGATAGCAAAACGTAAAACTTTAACTGCATCGTGTGCAATCAATACCAGTACAAAGAGGCAAGAGCATTTCCCAGTCCACTGGGTGCTTTACTAAGCCACAAGATGCATCTTTTGTCCCAGCTTGTGACAGCAAACCCCCATATCCCTATTTCATGGAACACAGTGGCACAGTGTGGCTTCGTGCCTGGAGCTAATAGAAAAGCCAGTAGTTGTGTTTAAATCTTTTGTACCAAGCTAAGTTACTTAATACAATCAAAAAGTAGGACTCACTGGTCCATGGAGACCTAAGAACAGTCCTGAGGATCATGGTGCATAATTTAAAGTTCCAAATGATTTGAACTGCCCCATATGCCCGGACTGTCTGACTCAGCCCCTATCCAGCCAAAGGAGAGGACTTGGGTTAATTAGGCATAGTTGTGACTCTTATCTACTGATGTTCCCTCTTTGAACTATTTTTTTAACTGTTCCTCTGATATACTGTTCCTCAATATTTTAGACAAACTTTTTCCATAATGAAACATCCATTGTTGGAGCACAACAACCCAAGAGTTCCCATGTCAGTTAAAAGGACTACTCAGCTTTCAGAGGTGTCTTCAGCGGACAGAATAGCCTGCTAGGAGCAGAATAAGTGTCCTGCACAGATTGCCAAACAGGTGCTTCCAAAAGGAATGAGTCATGCAAAACGTTTTTATATTTATACACATACTGCAAAAATACTCAGAAATAACTTGTCACGTGACCTACTGACTCAAAGTTGTTCAATTTGTCATTCTACTGAATTAAACTACTTGCTCTTTCAGGTCAGTTCTATTATGAATCCTACCTACAATTAACTATTTTTAGCTGTGGTACTCAACAGGCTTGTGAATTAAGGTCTTGTAGTAAAAAGAATTAATCTATTAATTTCATTTTGATGAATCAGAATGGATTTTTATATTGGTTGCCTAATGAAACAGACTTTATATATTCACTTTTTGGAGATGAATTGTTATTTTACTTCACCAACCACTCTAATAATTTTTTTTTAACTAATTCATCAACTTCAATGAGATGAGACAAAAGGTCAAATGGTAGAGGTCTCAAAGAGGAGATTACTGCAAATACTATGAAATCTGAAAGATTAGGAACTATCCACAAGTGAGAAAGTACTGCCATTTGATTTTGTGTGTTACTAGAAACCAGAAAACATGTGTAGGAGAGAAGTGTGAGAGAAAGTTCCACATGGAGCTCACTGCTAGATATCACAGAATACAACCACAAGCCAAGCCCCTGAGGAGGTCCACCTGTCCTGATTCTTTTGCACGCTGCACAGCTTCTTTTAAGAGTTTGTGCTAAGGATACCATACAGACAGCCTTGATCGTGTTCATGGGTTGTGATTACAGACGTAGGACCAGTTCTGGCCTGCCAGTGAAATATTACAGTGTGATGTTTGATTGTTCAGCCCATACGAGAAAGAAGGATCAGACCTTTTATGGACAGTTGATCTAATGGAGATACAAATCAGTATCAAGCACAGATAGGGTAAAATTTGATAGATTTGATTTTCAGCATAGAATCTGAGTTCCTGCTCTCAGTGTTGGTGACTCTTCTCCCCACAGCAGCTCTCTAACTTTGATTTGCATAAACCGTAAAATGTTACAAGATCAGAGTGTTTGATGCTACAGGAAACAGAAATTGCATAGGCAAGATTTGATGTCAATTGAATATAGCATCATCCAGAACTTATTTCAGCAAATGCTATTTATGAGGAAATGGTTTGTCCCGTTAGAGACAAAAGTTTTGCTCCTAGCTCTGTACAAGAAAAGACCCAAAATTCCCCCCAACAAACATCCCCACCCAGTATGTATATATGCATATAAATATATCTATTATATATATAATAGATATGTTTATATGTAAGATATATATAAACAGTTTATTCTGTCATATGAGTAGAAAATAACAAATGAAAACACAGGGGAAAGGTGCTAAATTGTTTTTATTGCTTTTCCTTTAAATACAGAGTTTGCCAGTTCAGGTCCCAGAGGCCTTAAGAGAGAGACCCCAAAAGCAACATAAGCAAATTCAAACAGAAATAAAANATAACTAGAAGAAGAGTTTTCTAATTATTTGTTGTTAGATTCTACATAGAAAAGAAATACCAAAGGAAAATGTTGAAAGGAATGGAGAAAATAAAAGAAAACCTATTGCAGCTGCAAGGTTCAATAACAATAATTAAGGACCTTATTGTTGATTATATTACAGTTGTAATTTTTTTTTTTTTGTGTACTGAATGCTTATGGCACGTACTTTGTCTCTGTAGTACCTATTCCCTCTGTGGGCAAATGCCAAATCTATTAAAGTAACACCAGGAAAAAAACAAACAAACAAACAAAAACAAAACCAAAACCAAACAGGTAGAAAATGGTGTTAATAGAAAATTTCTCAGATGACCTAAAGAAGGCTCATTATTTCCCAGCAAAATCAGTAGCAACGTTCTACACTTGTACCAGGAACATGGAACAGGTCCTGTGGAAGGTCTCAAAATTATTATAACTAATATCAGAAGATCAGGTCCTTTAAATACTCTGAAAAAAATCTGGTCTTTCTATAGGTCTTGCTGGCCAGGATTTGAAAGAAAATCACTGCCAGCTTAATCAAAACTGCACCTTCCACTGTAGCCTTCAATAGTTTTATGGAGGCTCCAAAAGGTATTGCCTGGAACTTGTTCCACTGCTGGGACCTGGATCGTCATTTCCTGGTGTAAATTGGTCAGCAAATTGTGTGCTGATTGTTTTATAATAGTGTACAAAATGAAAAAAGTAACAGAGAGACATATACTTTAGAGGAAATGGGGACAAAATGCAGCCTGTGTTTTTCAATAGTAAATTGAAACCAGACAAACCTTATACTGTACTGTTATTTTTAATTAGAGAATGGTTTGTTTGTTTGGTTGGTTTTGGTTTTGGTTTGGTTTTGTTTTTAAATAGACATGGGATACCCTGTGGTTGTAATATCCTTGTACCTCAGAATTATGTTCTCCCTGCACAGACAAACTCTTTGCTACTCTAGAAAGGAAATTTAGAAATTTAAAACTTGGATAAAAAAATGAGTTTAAAAGCTGTAATGTGAATATGTATGGATATGGCACATAGGAAAGATGTCAGACTGCAGAGAGGTTAAGAGAAAAATTCCTGAAGTATTAGTATCTTTGAGTTGCCTTTGACAGCCTGGGCACACAGGCATGACACATCTGATGCCAGCAGCAGCTTGTTATGATGCAGGTACAAAATGCAAAGTTATGGCAGAAACACATGTGTCTTCTGCCTAGGACTGAACACGTGCAGGTTTTCCTGTTCTCCTGTCTCAGGATATAAAGAGCTGCAACCCGTTACAGGGAAAGGAAAGGAGAAGGAGATGGAAAGTGTTGGTATGGACATTTATTACATAACATGATGGAAGTTTTATTGTGTACAGTCCAATGGAGACATTACAGAGATAGCCTTGCCTATTTAAAAAGGAATGGTTGAAGAGATTCAAATCAACCACTGACTACTCCACTGGTTATGTTATGAGATTGGGTATGAGAAAGCCATGTTTAGTTTCCTGTCTTGGCATCCAGGTACTTATATGTTCTTAGACAAAGGAAGTAATTGATCTGTAAAGTTCCTCATCTAGTAAATGGAGATAGAAGTATTTCCTGATCTAGTAGTAGCTGTTGTGGGGAAAAAATATGTTAAAGTTCACAATATGTTCAGCTGCAATTTTGAAAGGGTCTCTGTGAGCATCATTCTTCCAGAAGCTGCCTCTGGATTTAATGGAAATTGATGTTTTTCAGTGAAAGATTTAGTGGTTATTAGATTTATGTAAACACTTAATAGGTTGTGTATGGTTTGATTCCAGCTGTTATATCTGGGAAACTCCACTTATTACTGTTGATTTTTGATTTTTTCCTACTTGCAACTTCAGGTATTATATTGCTTAAACAGCCTTCAACTTCCAGTGCTCCAGAAAATAAATCAGTGCTGAGGAAATACACCCTATCCATGCAGGACAGTAATCCTGTTTGCCCAGTTTGGGCATGAATCCTTCTACTTGCTGTTAGCACTGAATGACACAGCTATGCACAGTGCACAGTTACAAGGCTGAAATTAAGCCATGTCTGCTGCCACAGCAGCTGCCTCCCACACTCATCATTAAACTCAGTTTATCATACTTGTGCTCACACAAAACTGGTGACCTATCATCTCTGCACTCTCCTGGGCTTAGTTCTGAAAAATAATTACTGCATGACTGTTAAAAAGCCACAAACAATAAGGGAAATTGGAAGAGAATGAGAGGGCAAGAAGAAGAAACCATCTCAGAACCATTTTCCATGTACTTTCTGGGGAATATGTCACTTACTACAGATAAAAATGCAGTGTGTTGCTGAGCAGGTGTAAGTAATTTTATCTAATTACTACAAATGGGTTTTCCACGCACATGAAGCAGCTGGTTTACTGAATGGTGGATTTGGAGAAGGTGGAAAGGACTGCTTTTAATAGCTGATCCCAGTGAGTACTCTGAGGTAACTGGGATATGGAGAAAGATCTTATGCAATTTTGTAAAAAAAGAACATTTTGCAGCAAGAGTCTGGAATAGCATTTAGGAGGTACATGAAAAACAGGAGTAACATCTGCAATGGTTTTGTAAATCTCTAAGTATGAGGAATCCATTAGGGCCAGGAGAGGCATTGCAAATCCCATCATTACCAGCACTTCCTAGAAGGAGCTAAATCTGGCTGTTACTAGGATAGACTAATTAGGCTACACCAGAAATGAGCTCTATAATGTTAAATGATTGGTGACAAAATTAATTTAAAAGAAACAAACACGCAAACTGATTTGCAGTAACTTGCCTTTATGGAACTGAGCCAGATGCGTGGCAAAAGACTTTGCAGTGTTCTTGTCAGACTTTGCAGATCCCAGAATAGAGGAAAACTGCATAAAGAAGGCCAAAAGAAAGGAAATCTTTACTCCGTCCAGGCTGAGATGTCTATCAGCTCCTCCTGTACCCACCACTCCTGTGTTTAGAAGGCCTTGGGAGAATCATCTTTGCCTGATATTTTGACATGGAGACATTGTGATATAACTTCAAAAGGTCAAGGGCAAAAGTGTGGTGCTAGAGGTGGGTAGACATGATCTGCTCTGTGTGATGCAATGCTGCCAGCAGCACTAGATATGTGTTGAGGAGAGCGGTATCTAAGTTATAATCTATCTTATCTCAGCTAAAACAGATGATGCATTGTTCTTTTAGCAGCAGCACCCGTGGGACCCATTCTTCATGAACAACAGTACATAAGAATCATTTCAATGCTTTATGGCACCTTGTAGAAAGTCAAGATTTGGTGAGGGAAACAGAAATCAGCCTGAAAAACAGTTTGGTTTTATAAGTGGGGAGGGACAAATTATGAAAGTGACGGATGTGCTGTGCATGTTTTAGAAAGCCAGTGGTCCCTAGCTAGGAGCTGAATTTCCCCCTTCACTTGAAGCATACTGTCAGGTCACGTGTGCATGCCCAGCTCCTCACAGGATGGATTACAGCAGCTGTTTTACTCCATGTTGCTGTACACTAACATGCACACTGGCAGCTTCTCATAACCTCCAGCAAAATAATTGCTATTGAAACTGCTGCATCACCATAGCACAAGGTTCATTTAGTTTGCTCTCTAGATACACACACTGATCCCTGTTCAGAAGGATCTTAAACGCTGAAAACTTTATGATGGGTTTAATGTTAGAGCAGAAGACAGGAGAATGGACCTGTGATTGCATTGCAGTTCTGCAGATGCACTCTCTTATTCATATTTTAATGCCAAGACCACCAGCAATGTGACAGTATTGAAAAGAAGGTTTTGGAGTACCCTGGAACCTACGTAGTGGTACATAGTGTTGCTGCATCAGGTTAGGAGGACCTGCAGAAGGATCTTACAAGCCATAGCCACAGCAAGGGAACCAACAGAGCAGCTGAGTAGTACTTGGACTGTCAGAAAGCAAATGCTCTGTCCTTCAGTTTCTTCCTGTAGAGCCATAATGCCATACATAAATGTGCTTCAGGGAAGCAGTTGCACTTTCTTTTTCTCTCTTAAGCAGGAAGTCCTTTAAACCTTTAAGCTGGGAATTAAACCTCACTGATTCTCAAGGCACTTTCCTATTAGAGGTACATAATTCCATTGGTTAGAAGGATAAATTGTCCTACCGCACCTTTAAAAGAGCCATATATTCCGTCACAGGGTGGGTCTTATGCTGACCACAAACAGTAGGGTGGATCCTCCATGAACTTGCTTGGCATCCAGAGAAGTGCCAGACTCACTCCTGTTCCTGTGCCTGACTCCCACAGCCTCTACTCTCCCACATGTTGGGGTTGCCAAGCAACCTCTTGCCAAAAGTATAGTGAGCTGGAGCTGTCAAGGTTATTAGTTTTGGTCTTAAAGTTGCAATGTCTCCTACGTAACCAGAAAATTTTAAGAGAGAATTATTAGTTAAACACCACAATTAGGCCTCATCTCCCTTACTCTCCCCATTCCCTCATTTGGTGCCTTGCACAGTTTCAGAGGGCCCAGGAAGGGATTACATCTGAATACATGAAAAGAATTCAAGTCTGAAGCCAGTTCTATTTTTCACGTTTGTAACTGGTTTGGAAGTGAGTTGACCAGCAGAGTCTCCCATGCTGTTGCATTTAGCATCTGACAAATAGCAGGAAATTGAAACCAGTTATGCACAGGGGTTGTGTTTGCCAAAGTCAGGGAAATTATATGAATTAAAAAATAAAACAAAATGTAGTTTTTCTTTATCTACAATGTATTTTTCATAATGATTGTCATATCCAGACAGTGCTGACTATGGCTCTTCTGAACTGGCCTTTGGAGATGACAGAAATAACTCCACAGTGGAGGCAAGGAGCATTAACATCTGAAGTCACTTAGCATGAAGAAATCTCTCCTCCACATGCACTACATTCATGCACAGATATACAGGGAATTCATACAAGATGGCACTGAGCTGCATGTGCAGATCCAAATTTGCTTGTTTGAATAATGAGTCTCATCTTGGGGGGAAACAACCACCCGTGTCCCCTTCATCCAAACTCCTGACCAACACTCTAACTCCAGAGAGATTTCTGGGCGTTCTGTGACCTTAGAGTGGTATGGAGGTTTAACAGATATTGGATAGAAGGGGACATCACGGGTAAGAATATTAGTTCTGTCTTCAGTCAGGATTTAGCACAAAGCATAGACATATCTCATGTGTCATGTATTGCAGGGAATGAGAAAGTGAAATGAAGAGCATTGCAGTGGTGTATGATTCCCACCTGAATAGGAAATCTATTAATTTACAATGTTCTCGTCACCCTAGGGAGTGTACTGTATCCAACACTTAAGGGTGAGAGAAACTAAGAAATTAGGTTGCTGTTTACCTAATCTGAGTATCTTTTCTGGCCTCAAATCTCTTAATTGCTGTAATTGGGCTCCGAGGTGTCTATTCCTTAGACAGCGTTGACTACAGAATTGGTGATTGCTTCTATTTCTGCTTGAGATAAAATGTTCTGGTTTCTTCAGACTGTAGACTCTTCAGGGCTTGCCTGACCACATCTTCTATTTCAGCAAGTTGCTTGGCAGCCATGGGGACAGAAGGCATGAGGCACAATCCTGGGCTTGGCAAGCTGAACCTCTGGCCACAGACTTCCAGAAAGAGGCATAGCCATCACCCATTTCTCTTAAGGCCTGTGCATAAAAGGATGTGTGCAGTAAGCTAAAGTGTCAATCTTTACATGGCATGCATCCCTTAGCAAAGGAGAAATCAAAATACACTCAATTAAAATCCTTCCTCATCTCAAGCAGGACTTGATGAAACTGCCAGAATAGCAAACAAACATATTCACTAGCATGTTTCTGAACCAACATCTCAAGTGTCATTTGTTGCTACCTCATGGAAGCATAGTCTTTGCTTACTGGTTATATTCAAATAACTGATGGGCAGTAACGAGAATACATGCTTGTGATTCACTGGTTTCATGAATTTGCCACCAAGTTTGCATTCACTATTCATTGCTTGTAGTTGTTTTGGCTTCTTCGTAGAAAAAAAAAGGTAAGTCATGGAAAAGAAGTAAAGCTTTTGGGGCTGAAACCACACCAGTGACAATTATAGGAAACCAATAAATAACAAATGAGATCATTATTCATCCACAGGTAAATGGGGGAGTGGGAAGGAGGAGTTTATGAATTATTCCCAAACCTGGGGGAACAGAGCTTGATTTTTTTTAGTTTTCTTCGTTGTAATCTGATTTTACTGGCTGTGCATCATAATAAGATGATGTTGCCTTTTTTTTTTTTTTTTTTTTTTTTTTTTTTTTTGAGGCAGAGCATATACTTCTTACCGTAAGGAGTAAAACAACCCTCCTTATCTTTTCCACTCTCTGTGCAGGGATTGATACAATTTTCAATCTAAACATGCAAGAACTTCAGGTAGTGATAGAGCAGGTGTGCCTTGGGAGGATTAACTTATGGGATTCAATAAACAATTACGGGGTAGCAGCTGGATGATTGAAAGAATGTTAGCAGGACTAACAGTTACAGAAAATAATTACTCCTCTGCTCAATGTCTTTTAATGTCCAGGACATAGGCTTACAGAATCTACTGTTTTCCGGGTTTGAAGCTTCATAAATGGGACCAATCTTGTGTTTATGGGACTCTGGTGCTGTCTGAGACTCTGGTAACATCTAGTCTTTGCAGTATTGAAGGTCCGTAGTGTGACAATAGGGGTCAGGGATGTTCTTCATGGCAGAAGATGAAATAATTTACATTTATTTCAGCAGCATCTACATAATGCTATCATGACTCTTAAACCAAGAGAATTTGCCATGAAGTTTAAGAAAGTCTGGTTCTAAACTATCACATCTCCCACCAAATATTAGTGTATTAATCTCTCATATATCAATAAGTGCTTGTGCACAAGGTTAAAAGAACAGTCCCACTGCTCAACATGACTGTAAAGACCTGAACACTTCAGACTGTCAAAACTCAAGATAATACTTTTTCAGAGGTAGATGGCACCATCTCAGCTATTTTGTCACAGACCATTCCACCTGTGGTGACGTGATCTCATTGAAGCCATGAAGAAACCTGTGGGCAGGCTATTGAAGACAGGGAGCAGAGGAAATCACTTTGAGTGTCAGAACTACCTTTGACAGTGAGAAAAAACCCGGGCACCACAGTACTTTGAGAGAGGCAGCGATGAGGCATCAAGATCATTAACAAATATAGCTGACATTTCTTAAGAAGGGTGGTGTTGAGAGAAATCCAAGCATATTCATGCAGGGTAATGATAAAAAAATAGTATCTTTCTTAGGAGGTTTAGATGAAAAATAATCTATAATATGCAGTGCTACTCAATTTAGAATGTTAATGAAAAAAGACTCTAAAACTGATGATTGAATCTTGTGCTTTAGCCATGGGAGAAATGAGCTCCCTGAGCTCTTTCCTTTCTGCAGCCTCTGGAGTATCTTTCTGTCATCCAGAATATGAGAACAGATTATTCAAAGTATAAGTCTGGGTGTGCAGTGCCAATGTATGAATTAAAATAGACTGCACGATAGAGGTGATTTAGCAAGCAGTTGATAGGCTTTGCTTTTCTGATCTTGTTCTTGACAAAGTAGACCAAAACCAAGAAAAAAGTGTAAAAGCAGCTAGAAATGAGGATGATTTTCTGACAAGATATACTTGATTCTTGAGATTTCTGCCCCAAAGTTCAAAAATGGCAAGGTCATATTTTGCAGTACTGATAGGCAAAACACCACTATACACAGACTATAATGGTATGTTTTCCCCATGACACTTGTCTGTGTCCCCCTATACAAAGCAAAAATTCTAGCCATGGTGCCACACCAACATGTTTTGTTTATGTAAAAAAAACCTCTGGGGCATTTGAATTCCTTCAAGATGTGTTTTATGTCAAAACCTTCTGTCAATTTGAAACTTAAGAGCCTTGACTGCTCAATTGCTTTCAGTCATTTCTAAAAGGCTGATGTCCTACCTCTGGTCATTGAAATGTGTTGAATTTGGTTGTCTCTTGGCAAAGTCTTCTTCTGACTGTATGAAAGAGGAAAGAGTGGGTATGTAATATACTGATCAATTGATGACCCCAGGTGGAAAAGAAGATTTATCCAGGGCTGTTAGAAGATCCATTTCTCAATTCTCTGTAGCAATTTATTAAATAAAACCTGTTATGGAAAAAAAAATCCTTCTTCCAAAATGTCATTTTCCCCTCTAAAATCTCTGCCTTGAATGTGGGACTGCCCTTTTAGATATAAATCTTTGACAAGGCTTTTGCTATCTCAGAGGACGTATTTTGGAGGTCAGGATCTCACCTAACAAGACAGCATTTGTTATGACCTTGATATGGAAGCACTGCAGACAGTTGCCATATAAACTCTTCAGGATTGTCTTTTAGGGCCAAAATATCTATCTTTGATTTTCCATATTGTCGAGAAGTCTGGATCTAGGAGGTGTTAAAAGAGAGGTTTAGTCCCATGGGGCTTGTTTGTGGTACCACTTCCTCACTATGTGGAGACAGGACAGCCTTTGGATCACCCACTGAGCCAGTTCATGGCAAGCACTAGAGACCTCGCCAAGTGAGGATAAAGCCTAATGGTTTGTTGTAATCCAAAGAAAACTGGGACAATTCTCAAGTTCATGGACACACCAATGCTCCCTGATGAAGATGGATAAGGAGGTCTCAGCACTAGTACAAGGATGTTGCTGGTCAGTTAGGTTAGTCAGGAGTAGCTTCTATGAAGCTGGAGGCCCAGTAGCACATTAAAATGGGTGAGAGATATGAAGAGGCTCTGCACATTGAAAAAATAAATATTCCTGAGCCACAGACTGACTTTGAAGGTTAATTGGACATTTAGGTTTAGCTGCTGTCACAATAGATCAGTCATGTCACGCTGTAATCAGAACTAACACCTTCCAGGAGACTTGTTAACTATTCTAACATAGGAGGCAATTGTTTCAGTAATAATGGCAAAGGTAAGGAATATTCCTCGTATTACGGATGTTTATAGCAGCAGCACCACCTGTCCCCAGGAATTATGAGCTGTTCTGTTTGTGAAGGAATGACCTGAATTTTTTTTGTTGTTTGTTTATTTGCTTGTAACACCAATATAGAAGTCTGGTTGGATCAAAGTAATTCATCATAAAAGGTCAAAAATAAAGAGCTGCTTGCTCTAGAAGACGTCATTAAGAAGACTTATGGATAAAACCATTGCCTGCAAAAGAGCATGGCTGTATTTTGAAATTGAAATAAGTTGTATTCAAGTACATAAAAATATAAGCCTAACAAGTTCTCAGACAGAATAGATGACCTGATGATAAAGCAATTTACTCCACAGAGATGTGTCTTGAAGAAAGACTGAAACCAAACTTTACCCACACCACAATCATGTTATACAACAAGAGGCTCTCATTTTGGACCAAAGGGCACAAAAAAAAAGAAATTTTATTCCTTTTAACACTTCCTCTGTGTAGCCCTGCCCAGGAGCACAAACCAGTGAATGTCTCCTGACAGACATTCCCAAGGCTGAGTAGTGCACTCATCTTATCATTGATACTATGAAAACTTCAGGTTTTTCCATCCATCTATTAGTCTTTTCATGTCCTCCTCACTTTTTGCCATGATTGTAAGGTTTCCATGTTTTCTTTGGCATGATTTGCTACATCCACCAATACAGGAAGTGTTCTGAATCCTTCAGACATCACCAAAGTGAAATGCAAAAGACATTTTCATGAAGTTACAATAATTATTTAAAAATATTTTAGCAGATTATGACCAATGGATATTTTATTACAGTGACTCCTTTGAATTGTATTGTTTGAAGAATCATTTCCCCAATATCTATATGTATCATAAAGTAGGGGCACAACATTGCCAATGATATATTCAGTCTTAATATGCTCCTTTAGAGGATGAAGCATGGCAGGAAAATTTGGCACAAAGATTAAAGACCCAACCAAACAACAGTTTTTAGGTGGTGCTGTAGCGGTGCAACTCACTTGAAAGAGACCTGAGTTTGTCTGAAGATGCTTCATTTTCTTGAAAAAAAACAAATAAACAAAAACCAAAAGAAATTTACTACCAAAAGCAAAAACTCTTTATAAATACTGTTTTGCTTATTATTCCATTTTCAATTCAATTCATTGACCCCCTCGTTTATATATGACTAGTTATTGTAAAAGTATTGCAAGAGATGTGAAGGCAGTTGGAACAGATTTACTGTAATGAAGTGGAAAAAAAAAAAAAAGAAAAAAGAAAAGGAAATTAAGAAAAAGCACCAGAAAAGGTGAAGGAAACCATAGAAGAAAGTTTCAATTAGGTGACTAAGACTGAAGAAGGAAGAAAGAAAAGGCCATGATAAAAAAAGAAGTCCTGATCTGTACTTAGTAAGACTGTGTTGCTACATAGCCATGACACAGGAATAAACATGCTTTATATCCAGTACCTGTAGGGCTGAGGGCTGTTTTAACCTCCTTCATAAATCTCTGTCTGAAATCAGAAAACAAAAAGCTTCAAAGCAGTTTTGCTCTTCAAGCTCATGATTCAGGTGTTGTGAACATCAATGTGCTCCCCCTCCCCTCAGGCTGTTTTCTTTGGCAGCTGCTCAGCTTTTCCATTAAGATTTGTGCGTTATAGCACGGGGTGCTGGGAAGTTGTTGTGTACAGGGCTGGCTTTGCCATCTACTGCTTGAACCTGCTGGCAATTTCCTGGTAGGTAGTAATTAATTCTCTAAAGGAGGGAAAAATCTGTAGTTTATAAATATATTTTTTGCTACTCACCCTGCAAGAAACTTAAACTAGAAAGACACATTTTTCTATTTTCTTCTGTAAAAAATCCTTACCCAGGTTTTTTTATACTTGCTTGGCTCTTAGTAAATGCCTTTCTCAGTACAACTGCATCTGACCTCCTTTGGATGAATGATGTCTAACAATGCTTCACTAACAGTTCTCTTGACAGTTATAGAGCAGCTCAGGTTCCTTTGTTGGACCAGAAACATCAAATTTCTCTAAGGGTAGGAGAGCACTTCTCCTTCAGAAGAAAGATGGAAAAGCTCTACTTGACCACACACAGTGAAAGGACAGACATCAAAAAGCAAATTATGTGCAACACAACTCAGAGCCTCCACATCTGTCTCACACATGAGGCTTCTGCCTTGTGGAAAAACGTGGCATTAACCACCTTTCCAGAAACTGACGACTCTCTTACTTTGGCAGAAAGCACAGTGTGCCACGCTGTGGACCCCATATTGCCCTGAGGTGTAAGAATTGCTGGCTTGGGAAAGGGAAAGGGAAAGTGCTTTGCTCTGAGCCACAAACTGGATGGCAGCCACCTCCAATGCATATGACTCTCAGATAGAACCACAGAATCATTTAGGTTGGAACTACCTTTAATACCAAGTCCGACCATTAGCCTAACACTGCCAAGTCCGTCATTAAATCATATCCCTAACTGCAGCAGAAATCTGCTCAACTGAACACAATGGGCTTTAATGATTGCTATCTTGGATCAAGGGCATCTTAAATGGTGTTTTTCCATTTTTTCCCATCATCCTCCCTATCCTTCTGCACCTCTGCTGGCTTGAGAGAACTGGTAGGTCCCCTTACACCCTGAGACGCAATTCTGCCTGTCATGCTCAGTATAGAAACTAGGGCAAAGCTGACCAGGGACCACTGCTCAGGAACCTTCTGACCATTGGTCAGCAAATGGTCAGTAATTGTATTGTGCATCACTTATTTTGTATAGTCTAATTATTTTATTATTATTGTTGTTGTTATTATTGTTGTTGTTGTTATTATTGTTGTTGTTTTTATCATACATCTTTATTTGCCCCTACAAAGTGGTTGGAAATTTCATAATTATAAAATTCCCAAAATCATAGTTTCTAAATCCCCTTGCAATAGCCAAAAATACATTCACCCTCCAAGTGAGCCTTTAAGGAACAGAAAAAAAGATAAATATGGGCAAACATCACTTTCTAATCAGCAATCAAACTTTCCTGTGAAGCTCTGGAGTGCCTGATTAAAAGCAGGTATGGGTAATTTTAATGAGGGAAAAGATACAGCTGTTGGGAGAATTAAAAGCTCCATGAAGGCCCTTTGACTCTATAGCAGATCTTCATACAGGGTTAATACATTTGGGCAGGCAGCAAGCTTTGGATTTACGATGCTTTTTATTAATCACAGGAGTTGTGTGTTGCACTCCAGGATGAGCAGAGGGAATGTGTTGAAGTGCAACCCTCATTGGCTGCATGGCTCTAAAAGTGAAACACAGTCTTGTGATCACTCTGAGAGATTTAGGAAGCACTTCTCTTCCAGATATCCATGAGGTTGCAAGTTTCCTTTCTCAGTGTACCATGACTCCTTGAAAAAGCTGGGGGTACAAGAGAAGGATTCTGCCAAGCAAACAGTCTGAGAACAAACCATGTTGAGGAGTTTTACTCTTCCTAACTGGTGATCTTGGTGGATCTCTGCTGGCTCAGGGGCTGGGGAGGTGAGGTGTTCCCTTCAGACCCTTCTGGCAGGGAAATGGCAGCAAAGTTTCCAAAAGTAGTTAAAACTTATCTTCAGCTACAAGAAAGACAAAGCACACAGGAAATGCCTTAACTGGCAGCACTATGGACAGGATGTTTGTATTTATGAAAGAAAAGAATGGTCCACACATCAATAATGGAAGGAGGTTCAAAGAACCACCATTCAAGACTCTCCAGTAAGAAACTTTCCTTAGCAGCTAAATGCAGTGATTTTCCACTGCTTTTGAACTCTCAAGTCCTACCAAAGCTCTCTAGAAGGGAGGATCTGGTGCAATCATGTTGCTTCCATGGTTTGCGTGTACATTTATGAACTGACATTTCTTCAGGGGCCCAACAGAGATGTCTCAGATCTAACTGTGGATCACAAAGAGTTCAAAGATCACAGAGCACTATTCTTATTTTTAATTGACCTGGTTTTCTGTTTCCAAATCAAAGGGCCATCTGAACATCTCCGCAATATATACGCCCTCACCACATTCCCATAAGACAAAGTGATACTTCAGCCCCTACTTCAGATGAATATTCCTGGCAGTCATGAATCACTTTCTGTGTTTTTGGTCACTAAAACATGTTTGTCCAAATAGCTCCACTATTAGAGTCAGGTAGTGTGACATGATATGACATGATACATATTAAGAATTTTCTCTCAAAACATTTTTTCATTTTAAAATGCAGTTTTATTGAAACAGTACTTTTGACAGAAGAGAGTTAGTTTGGATGGATTTTTAAGCTAAAAATGGGCCAATGTTGTCCAAAAAATTGCTTTGGCACTCATAAAGGGAAGAAAAAAGGGTTTCAATTTGAAGTTCCTTTGTATTTAAACATTAAGCCAATTTTAGTCAAGCATTTCTTTTGAAGTCAACATCTAAATGAATATTTTATGATTTTCATTTTGAACCTTTTCAGTGGGCCCTGCCAGAACACATTTCAGTTTGACCAGTTTGGGAGAGCTGTTGTTTACATTTTTTCAGATTTAAGGTGGAATTTTTTTAATATCATCTTGGGTTTTCTTCAGAAGTGAAATTTTCTTTTCCTGACTCAACTTTCTCTGTCCTGTTCATCTGGAAGATGGTTAATAAACAAAACAGCTTTACTATTGCAAAATTTTTCCTGATGTTCACTGCAAGTTTTTTAAGTGGCCTCCATACAACATAGCCTCACAGATATTTAAAACTGAGAATAATTTTGCATATTCAGCTATGCATTTACATCTTAGTTAAAGTGATTTCTTTTCAAGGTAGAATATACTTCAGAAAACCCTGAGGAAGAAGCAATGGCCTCAATGGTAAATAACTTTGTGCACCATAGATTCCAAATTTACAGTCCTAGGAAACCCTTTTTTATTAAGGCATATATATATAGACTTTAGGCTTTTTGTAAAATCATCAAAAGCAGCATGGATTTAAAAGGATGCATAGGAAAGGATAAGAAGTCTCTAGAAATACTGTGTGCAAGCTAATAGCATCAAAAAGAAAGCCTCCTTGAAGCTGAAAAGAGGCTGTTATGAAAACATTGGGTGATCCAGAGCATGTGTGTGGTGAAGCAAAGTGCATACTATTTCTCAATTCAAACAAAGGGAGGAATTAAGGGAAGACACTGGAAATGAGCCTGAGCTAACTTTATAAATGATTAAGTGATAATAACTTGGAGTTAAATCTAGCCTGCATAATTTGGGAACATAATTTACCCATTACTTCTTGTTACTCAGTGAGCAGTTCTAATGTAAGCACTTGAGCACCGCCACAACAGCAGCAATAGGTGTTCTTGAGGACCTCATTGGTGATGTTCTGTACCAAAACGAAGCCTTTAGACTTCATCTGTTTCATCTGAAGACCATCTCCATCATTACTGCTGCTGGACAGAGTGGTTGCTGTGTGGTTTTGATGGTGAAGTTACAACCACAAGATAGCCACAGCCGTGATTCAGTGTTCAGGGCATCTGCAGGATGCCCACAATGGCTATCATCCTCTGGTCACACCAACCAGCAGAGCATTTACTGTAGGATGTTTTGAAGCAGAGAATAAAGTAGTTTGTTGGCTGATATTTATCAGCAGTGCAACACAACTCATTCGCTGTAACACAGAGGCATTTACCTCCCAACTGTGTTTACACATCAGCTAATTTCTTTTTGAGGCTGCTGCTGTTTATACGGGAAACCAAGTAATTGTTCCTAACAATTCTCTAAAAATAAATGTGCTGCCTTTACTGGGGTCGTTAGAATTCTAAATAGTGCATTTCATGATCATTTATAATGCAGCAGCCTTAATGAATAGTGCCAAATCAGTCTTAGTATTCTTGAACTACCCGCTGCTTAGTTCCTCTCTCTCTTTCCATTGCCTTTGTGGAAAAAATAACAATGAAACAATTTATATTTAGAAAACGCTTTTTTTATCCAGAATGAACCAAAGGGATTAACAGCCCTACACCCAGTTCTCAAGCCCTCAGCTTAGGAAAAGAAATACTTCAGCCACAGTAGGAATTAGAGCAATTTCTAGAGCAGGACTTATCTGTGTTTATTTATTTTTGATGAAGATATTACAACAGAGCAGACTAGTATGTAAAACATTCTGGATCACAACCAGAACAGCAGGACAGAATTTGATCAGACGTTTAGCATAAATCATTGTTCTTGAGAAAAAATTTACATGATATTTTTAATGACATGAAAAAAAAAAACAAAAAAAACCCCCACAACTTATTTAAAAGCTTTTCTGAAAGCTAATAAGCTCAAAATACATGCTCCTAGCAGCAGTCTTTGGATATTGACTCAGTATGGATCTGTAGGTTAAACTATCTTCCAAGGCTCAATAGGACCACTTACTTCTACTGGGACAGACTCCATCCTAGTCCCCTAACTAGCTCTGTGATAAAAGTTACGCACTTTTCAGCATATTTGATGTGAGCTTGCTTTTCACTAGAGCTGAAGCAATTGAATCCAGTGCTGTGAGTTCTTCTTAAAAGGGACACTGGCTGAGAGGAATGAATGGCTGAAAGATATTGATGAACAGTGTTGGATGGCATAGTGTTTAATAAAAATGAGTCACACCTTGGCAGCTTTTGGGAATGACCCTACAAATAATTAGAAAATTAAACTTACTGGAAAAGAATCTGGTGCAGTCAATTTTAAGTTTTCTAATTTTTAAATTCAAGTTTCTTTTTTCAACAGTAAGTAAAGTCCCCTTCAAAAGAACCTCAAAACCCTACAGCTAAGCACTCCAGGAAACACACAGCACTCTGGACAATGTTCTTTGTATAATTTACTATTTTCTGTTCACTTTTCTAGCAGTGTCAGGGCTAGGACTCATTTGTTTGGTACAGGACATCAAACATCTTTCCCAAGTTCCCTCAGACTACAAAACTGAATGTCCTGTGAAAAATGTTCAGTGAAGAAGCTTATTTTTAAAATGTCTTAAAGTCCAACTTTCTACCTTGTTTTTCTAATTTGATAGTGGTTTGGGGTTTTTTGGTTGGGTTTGGTTTGGGGTTTTTTTGGCAGGGGTGGTGGAAGCAGATGATCAGGTTTGGAGTAATTTAAGAAGTTCACAAAAATTTACAGAATGTATTTGGCATCCAGGAGCTGCCAGGGGTGACTTCAGTGAGAAGCTGCTGGAAGCATCCCCTCTGTCCAATTGAACCAAAGCCAGCCAGCTCCAAGTTGGATCTGACACTGGCCGAGGCTGAGCATTTGGAGAGAAGAGTGAGAAAAGGTCACAGGAACAGCTCTGCAGACACCAAGGCCAGTGAAGAAAGAGGGGGAGGAAGTACTCCAGATGCCTGAGCAGATTCCCCTGCAGCCCCTGGAGTATCCCATGCCACAGCAGGTGGGTGCCTAACAGATGTTGTGACCCTGTGGGAAACTTTTGCTGGAGCAGTGTCCTGGCAGGATCTGTGGGCTCATAGACACAGAGGAGCTCACACAGGAGTGGGTTTGCATGCAGGATTTGTGATCTTATGGGGGACCCATGCTGGAGCAGTCTGTTCCTGAAGGACTGTACTCAGTGGAAGGGATCCAAAATGCTGGAGCAGTTTGAGAAAAAATACACCCTGTGGGAAGAACTCATGTTGTAGAAGTTTGTGGAAAACTATCTCTTCTGGGAGTAAGGAAAGAGTGTGAGGAGTACCCCCCTGAGGAGGAACATGCTACAGATATAATGTGTGATGAACTGACCACAGCACCATTGTGGGGGGGAAGGTAGAGGATTCAGGAGTGAAGTTCAACCTAGGAAGAAGAGAAGGGCAGGAGGAAGATGTTTTAGGATTTGTTTCTCTCATTATCCTACTCTGAGTTGATTAGTAATAAATTAATTTTCCAAAGACAAGTCTGTCTGACAGTAACTGCTGCGTGATCTCTCCCTGTCCTTGACACAATCTATGACCCTTTCATTGTATTGTCACTACCCCATGCAGCTGGGGAGGGGAGCGATAGAACAGTTTTGGTGACATCCAGCACAGAACACAAAGTGAGGTTACAGTTGAAAAGTAATTTCAGTAAGTTAAAAAAGTGAAAGTGTTCCAAGGATTTTGAATCCTAATATGGATATTTGTTAAAAGTATTTTTTTTAAACTTTCAGAATGTTGGGGATTTTTGTTTTTAATGTTTCCCTTCAGAATGACATATATTTTTGAGAAGGTAAAGCTGAAGTACAAGAGAATTAAAAGGCTGAATCAAAGTTGAAAACCACCATATAGTTGAAATGAAACATGACATAATTTTGCTATTTGATAGCAACCTCTCAGGTGTTTTTCATACACACACTATCTGTTTTTGTTCAACTACTGCTGAATATTCCAGGTGGATCACGTATCAAAATGGTAGCTGTGCTGCACATCAGTTTAATCCAGATGATCCATAAAGATATGGATTGGGTGAATTTGGGGAGAAAAGAATTTCTAATCTTTGCTGGATTTCAACAGAAAACAAAATAGCACAGAGGAGGAGAGATGCTAAGAATTAACTGTGTATAAACAGTGTAAAACCCCAGCAGAGTATTGAGTTTCCACTGCCTGCTGGTTTATTGTTGAAGGCTATAAAAGACAAGAAAGCATTGACATACAACATGCGGTATTGATATTTGGTCTGTAGTGGCAACAGAGGAGCTGAAAATGAGGGGGAAGCTCAGCACTTTGCTTCAAGCTTCCTTACTTACATCCTACCTGTTTGTAATATATAGCTTGGTGAAATTTAGCTAAGCCCCATCTGCTTATCTTAGAAGCAGCAGCACCAGAAATATCAGTATGTATGAAACATATGAATCATCATTATTACTATGCATCTGGTAATCCTAAAAACAGAAACATAAAAAAAATTTGTGCTCAGAAATCATTTGCAACTGATAAAAATAGGTGTGGATTAAAAGTACTTAATAAAAAAGTTATAAAATAATTTTTTTCAGACTGAAAAGATCAAGAAAAGTTTAAGTAGATGCCTCTTTTTATGTACAAACAAATACAGAGGAAGGGTTCACAACTTCCCATAGTACAGAAAAGTCCATAACATCCACGTTAAAACAATGGCTTTTATATATATATATAACACTTGTTAGCATAAACCAACAATAAAACAGTTTAAAGATAAATAGCAGCAGACAATGAAGAGCAGTTATCATTTCATGAGTGATGCAAGAAAGACAAGTTTGTCTGCAAATTTTGGTAGCCCCTGAGACAGGCCTCATCTCTTCCATTCATCCTGGTAGCATGGTCTTCTTCGGCTTGCATATTCATTTTTATATGCTCATGAATTATTACTTGTTTTGTAGCCACATATATAAATGCAGATTTTTCTTAGTAGTTTCAGATTCCATTAAACAGAGGCTGTTTTTTTCTCTGTTACAGGAGGAGACACTAAGAAGTCAAGGATATGGCAGCTGATGGTTTGAACTGTATCCTGGCCATGGGTGCAGCAGGGATTCTGGAGTAAAAATCAAGACTTCACATGCAGTGCACCTGGAAGAAAATATTAACATTCCACTTCACAGCCTGCCACACTCTTTAAAGAGACATGTCCAATACATAGGGAAATCGTACAGGAAGTAAATCCATCATCCCTAGTTAACCATAGGGAAAACTAATTCAGTGCAATGAGCCAGAAAAGTCCTGGAAGGTAACTGAGCTAAGGTGGCCTTATGAAAAGTGTGGTACAGTGGCATAAAGAACTGCAAAGAGTAATTACTGGAAGGGGAACTCAATTAACTGGAACAAACAACTCATTGTGCAATTAAGGAACACCCCGTAAATCTTTACAAGCCTCTTGTCATGCAGCATTTCTCCACAGTCCTACAGTAGTGGCCCTGCTCAGTCAGCTAAGAGTTAGGGCTAAACTGCGTTCATGTTTTCATTGCTATGCTATGAACCACTAATGATGATTACTTGTGTACTCTCCTTAATTACCCTGAATAACAATGCACATCGTTAACCCTCTCTTTCACTAATGTTTTGACAAGTGAGGAAGTGCAGGAAGTCATACAGACTCAAACAGCACCATATACCACATACCACATGCAGGTTTACTAGTTTTCCATTGTACTTTTCTCACAATAGAACAGTTCTTCAAGGGAAGGCACAGAGCTCCTTCCTTATCATAGATCATTTAGCTAGAATGCAACAAATGGTTCTATTTTGAGTTTCAAATCCACTCAGACATCATTGGGTAGAAAACTAGATTTGCACTTCTTTGATTGTAAGGTTTGCTTCTATTTAGAAGAGATAGGAAGAGAGAGAAGAAAAGACCTCATTTCAGTATTATGCAAAAGGAGAACAGCAGAGAAGAAAGAGATGGGTAGAACAAAGCTGAACAGTGAGAATATGTGAGAAGGAGAGGATGTAAAAACTAAGTTGGCAGGACTGTCTAGAGATAAGGTTCCTTGAAACTTCACCTTTATGAGCTTGTTTGCAATTGTTTTGTTAATTCTTTGTGATGAAATTATTGTGTTGGGCTCCTCCTCTGTTTTAGGATATCGGTTTGTTTAGCTTCTGAAATTTCAGGGAAACTGTATGAGACTTAGGTAAGAGGGTAAGAGAAGGAAATAAAATGTTTATGCTGCATTTTGGTATAACATTTCTGACAACCTGAAAAATATTGATTTAAAAAAAAATTCCTGCCATTGTTCCTATGAATTCCCTAGGGGTTTTTTTTGGTTGGTTGGTTTTTTGTTTATTTTTTTCCCTTTGGTTTGCTTTTCCTTTCAATCTCTGAAAAGCAGCACCTATGTACTCAGAAAGAACATGTCCTCATGGTGCTTGGGCCATCACTGTCACTTGAAAAAAACAGAAGCCTTGTTCCCCGACCTCCTTTCTGCCATTCTGAGATGCATAAGCAACTTCTTTCTGAAAGCACAACCACCAATATGTCCTGCAGCAGATTGCTGCTAGTGAGCAGTGCCATACTGGCTGGTCTGAAGATATGCCATCTTTTCACACAGTCAACAGTACAATCAGTTGTTTCTTGCACTGTCCCTTGTTAAATGCATTTTTAAACCACGTTGGCAAAAATAATCTCTAGGGGAGATTTGCCTTCTGTGGCACATCGGTCCTTGGCCTGGGTTTAGAGATGCTACTAATGAGGCTGGTGATTAGTGAGAATTCTGATGACAGGACGTATGGTGGGAAATCTGGCTGGATGCTTGAACTGGATGTAAATCCCCCAGCCTGACCCACCATTTGCTACAATGCAAATGGCTTTATATTACAGAGACTGCCTGATCATTTATCTTCATTAAGCCACAGTCCCTAAAGCCAATAATTGATGACAACTAGTCTGGGAATGGCTGTGGAGAAATGTAAGTACTAGGGGAATAAGCAAATTCTGGGAAGAGGTGAAAGTGTAAGATAGAGGAAAAGCAACATAAAATTGTGTTTTTATGTGAAAGCATTTGGGATCCTGAGAGGACAATTCAGTGTGGCCAGAACCGCTGCTATTTCCTGATCAAAGTGGCTGTGTGAAGCTGCCTGAATGTGTGCAACTGACAGAGCTGGCAGAGGACAAGCCTAGCAGCTTTCCTGGCACCTCAGGCATGGGCTGCACTAGTCTGTTGCTGCCTGTCCCCTGTTATTGTCACTAAATAGCAGGGCCACAGCTGGGATTCATAACTACAAGAGGAAAGAGAGGTGGCTTGTAATGTGAAGTGTAGACAAGGACTATGTCTGCAGGGTTTTTCTGTGTATCCAAGTCCTAAATTTCAACCTGTCCTAACTGTCCACTTTCCTGATCTACCTGAATGAAATTTTCCCTATTCCTTGAAGCAGGGTACCACTTCCTACATACCTTGGTATTCAGTCTTTGTGAAGAAAATGCACAAGACACAGCTGTGAGATGGTTGCTGCAAGTTTCCCAGAGAGAAAACTTCAATGAGAAAAAATAAACAGCTTCCACCTAAGAAGGGCAAGACAGTGACAACAGATTTTAAAACACACTTTAAAAATCCAGCGCATTCAAGGAGCACAGCAGAAGGAAGCTGTATGTAGCTCTCCTCAGCATCCTGGGCCTCTTCACAATTTGCCCTAAAACCCCCAGTAACCTTAGAAAGAGAGGTGATTTGTAAAAGTTGTGTTTTAAGGTAAGAGTAAGGTAAGAGTGGTTTCCATTTGCTCTTGTATTATGTTAATTCACATGAAGACTTGAGAATTTAACACTAATTAAAAAAAAACAAAAGTTGATGGGAATTGTTGATGGGTTTTGCCCAGTCTGCACAGAGACAATTTTTTCATAATTTCTAACCAGCATTCAGACCCAGAACTAAAAATGTACTTTCATCCTCTGGGCCCACTGCTTGGCTAATCACTTTATGCTACTTCTTAGTCTTTTTTTAAAAAAACAACTGCTATTAAAATGGAGGAATGCCTCTGACATTCTTCGTCTGCCCATTCTGTGCAAAGAATGGCACATGAAATCCCTCTTCTCAGGGCTATGAAGACATTTTCACTTTAAAATAAGAAGTTTCCTTTATCAACACATTCCAGCAAGATTCCAATTGGACTAGTGGGAGAGAAAGTTCTAACTCATTCAAAACAGCCTTGAGAAGTTTATAATGAGCTTGTATGAGGAAGCAAACTCAGGTCACAGAGGACTGGACTTGATCCAATAAGTATGTTTGCATTCCAAGTTTTAAATGTGCTTGAAGACTGTTTTATATTTTAATGAAATTTAGGAATATGTGAATACCTTTTCTTCTGGTGTTTCAGTGTTTTTAAATGAAGAGTAGCATTCTGTACCTATTAAGAAAAAGAACAAGCATAGAACAGCAGAAGAAACAAAAGTTATAAACTGGCAAAGAATTTAGATATGGGCCTCTGTTTTTTTATAGTAAAGGTAACATGCACTGACCGTTGATTCATAGCCTGCTGGTGGTCTGCAAAATCACTCTAAACGGCTCATGACTGCTCTAGAAACAGTGTAACATTCCTAAAGCTAAAAATTTAGCAGTAATTGTGTATAACAGAGTGTGAGAAATGTAGAGGTTTGTCAGGGGGCTGTTATTCCAAAACCTTGTAACTCCATTAAACTGCCTTCATTAATATGATCATTTGTATTTTACAATTAGGATAAACAAAGGGATATGGAAAGGACACACAGGAGCAAAACAGCAAAATTAAGAAAAGAACCAATTTGTTCACACTGCAGGGTTTGATAACACATAGGAAGGCATGACAGGTATGGCTGCCGGACTTTGAGAGGATTGGCTTGGCCAGGTATCCTCCAAGGGGTGTGCTGATGGTTGCTATTTGTTCTGTTACTGCCTGGAAGCAGGACACCTGTTGCAGGGGTGGACATGGAAGTATGAAGGATGATTTAGTGCAGGATGGGGAGTTCTGAGATCACATGTAGCAACACAAGAAGGATGACACAAGGGAAGGCAAAAAAAGAGGAAGAAGAAAAAAAAAATAAAAATAGAAAAGTCTGCTTACTGGAGAAGTTCAGAAGTTCAGTTCCTCAGTATACATTTCTGGACACTCAGACAGGAAGGTCTGTCCATTGTGGTTTTCTGAACAGAAAGACATGATCACCCTGTAGTATCAGAGCTACATGTGATCACCTTCAGATGTGCATATCCAGAGATGCCACCACCTAGGAACATCCCACGCTGCAGGGAGAAGGTTCCCTCCCTGTGTGCTGATTCTGGGTGATGTCCTCTCATGGTGGTTGTGGGGCCTTGGTTTGCAACAGTGTGTAGATAGATGGTGGTGGGCAGCTGCGCCGTGACCAAGTCATGCCATTCATTTAAGACCTTTGGTACCTGATGGATGGAAACCAGGGATCCTATTCAAAGCCAAATCCTCTCATGAGGATAAAGGAACAGTGTGACCCCTCATAGCCAATTGCCTTTATATATGTGTGTTAACTACCAGTCATTGTGAAGATCTGATGAAAGCCCCTGGGCACAACCACAGGACCAATAATTTCTTTCCTGTAAAGTGAGGTTGCTATTCATCTCTGCATAAAAATCCAGAACAGTTTTGTGAACTCTAGCCTGTTCCTGTTTCTCCGGTGAACACCAAATGTCAGAATGTGGTCACTGATGCTCTGCTTGTTAGAAACAAAATGATCAAATAATAAGAAGCAGGAAACCTGCAGGAACATTCTCCATTTTGGGAGGCTATAAAACAGATGGCTTGTTTATAGCCTCATTTTCCTTTGCAATAAAGGTTTTGTTTTAATTCTGTAAGTACAGCTCATCTGTCTCAGCCAAAGGGATCCTAGAGGCTTCATCAGTTTTGTGTGTCTGAGGGCCACACAGAAAAGTTGCTTGCCATGGAAAATTAATGTTCTTCAATACAGCAAAACAAAGGGGGGGGGGTAAAAGCCACGTTATAATCGAGAAAATACTGATTTTTCACATAGGACAGGAAGCAAAGCATGAAATAGGGTATATGGGGAAAGCGGGAAGGCAGAGCCCCATCATGTGGCAGAAAGTCCAATTCATGCTCCTCCGGCTGTGGATGAGTCACCATGTCCCAGTGATAATGTTGTGGGACATTGCTCTGTGCAGCTGGCCTTTAAATATTTAAATGCATTGGACTACAAGAAAAATGTCTGTTCTTTGCCAAGCAGCTGCCTATAAACAGCTTCCTAAATTGCAAGTCTAGACCTCGCTAGTCTAATCTAGAAGATAACAGGAGGAATTGTGTAATTAACTTTTCCCTTTCTTTCAGAAAATAACCCCTTTGTGCTGAGAAGGCAGGGTTGGGCCCAAGCCTAGAAAGGAACTGAAGTGATGCTGAGCTTTTTTGGTATTTGTTCAAGTTGTGGGTTTGCTGTGGTTGAGGGCAGGAATACAGTTATATGCTGACTGCTGGCTGCTCTCTTGTTAAAGATAATTTCTCCAACGCTCCATTGCATCAAACCCATCTATCAAAATAGATATTTCTTCAGGTAATTTCATATTCCAGAACAGCTAGATGCAGGCAGACAGAAGACCACCAATCAGTGACCAGAAATTGCTATTTCTGGATTTTAATGGTCCCAGAGCTGCAGGACTGCAATGTAGAAGTCTCATTCATTTGTGTCCCGGTACCTCTCCTAGGATTTCCTTCTGTAAATACACCTCAAACCACCTACTGCAAGTTGAGGAAAACAGGAGTAAATAACTTGCAGCTATGAATGTATCAGTCATATCCATGGGACATTGTGGAGATCAGAGATGCACTCAGAGCTTTTTTTTCTAACAGAGAATCAGCTCTTTAAGAGATTTTGGCACATTGCACTGATTCCAACAGGAACTGAACTTTGAAATGAGAACCAAGTTCTAAAACTTCTTGACTCTGGACATTCCCAACATAAAGATGGATTTATCCAAATGCACCTTATTTCTGGAAGAATTTGCTCTAGGTCTCCAAAGAAGATTGGAAATCATTACAAAGTTCTCTCCTGAGCCTTCCCTTGGTTTCTCATCTCGGTTAATGAGCATTTATACATGAAGAACACATTTTCTCATGTCATCTAAGGATGTCAGTGAAGTAAAATGTATACAGAAAAAAGGTTTGCATACTCATAATGTTGTTAGAAACTTACATCAAGTCAGATATTTCATTATGAACTTGGTCCAAAACTTGTTGTTTACCTGAGTTCATCCAGGTATCCTTAAAAAAAGGAAGGCAGATTTATGAACCTTCTTGGCCATCTATATTTCTAGCTTGGATATGAGTTTGTCGTGGCTCACTTCTGCTTTGCCATGAGTGAGGATTCAGCAAAGGGATGACCAGAATCCTTCGCCTCCTACAGAGGTCTGTGCTCAGCACTACTGTGGCCACAGGTCACTTCTTGGATGCCTTTGCCATGTGGCTTCTTCACCTTTTCAGTTCTGTTCCTCAAGGGTGAGAATTTGCATTTGAAGTTGAACAGTAACTTGCTAGAGAACTAGCAAACAGAATATGGACCTGTCATGGAAAAGTATTCCTATATTAGGGTTTCTGTTCATAAGAAAATAATTTTAAATACTTTATGGAGAAATATTTTTTATGGCAAATACAGAAACCATCACATTCTATACACATCAGCTGAGTAAGTATCAACCTTATCATTAATACTTTTTCCTTTCCATCTAAGTGATGTCAGACTGCTATACTATGTATGCTACAAGCATGCAGGAAAGTGCCTGGTCTAAGGACCTTCAGGTTGACCAAAAGAAGAAATGAAAACAAGAAGGTGAAATTTATAAACAGAACCAGGAAAAGGATCCATATGTTTTAGTTTACAAAGTCATACTTCTTCTATCCAACAACACTCACTTCCCTCCCTTTTAATCTATATTTTTTCTGCCCTATTGGGTTTTCTTTCCCTGTCTGCAAAAAATGGTGGCTCTGTAAGAAAGTGGCTGGAAAAGAAACAAAATAAAAAGCTAAAAGCTGCAATTTATAGTGGAATGGTTGATAGGAACACTGAAAGATCAAATGACACTGGGGTATCTTTGGATTTATGGAGTTGCTTGTTGGAGTGGAGGAAAGTGATGTTTGGGCATGCCAGAACTTTATTTACCATAGCAAACAATGCCTAGAAAGTATACTAATTCCTTTTCTTTTACTCTAGGAAAGTGTCAACAATCTCTCCTAGAAACTTCAAAGGACAAAGAGGGACCTTCACTGGTAGAAAAAGGAAGCATACATGCCAATAGCATGAGCCAACTCTGGATGTTTCCCTGTTTCTGGAAGAATGTGGAAATATTTTTGGTTTTATTAATTACTTTCCAAAGTTTTGCATTTTCTGTTGACAGACTTAAAAATACTTCACAAGGATTATTTTCAAAAGGTCAGAAAGTGGTATTAGTCAGGTTTGTTTTGCTGAGCATACTTCGAAGACTGTTTTTCTACTGTAAACAAAAACTTAAGAAATCCTTAATTGGCAATTAAATAATTCTTGTGAAGATCTCTATTTTTTGTAAAAGGGCATTAAAAAAAATCCACACTGATATGAACGTAAAGTTTCAGCTTGGCTTACTAATGTTTTGTATAAATTTGTTCTCAGTGTATTTCAAATGTGTTATTTGCAAATCTGTTTACCCAGCACTTGCTTCTGGTTCTAGCTAAATTATATTCTTTATAAATACTATTATCCATTATGTTTCCCCCCAGCTATTTTTCGTATGGGTTTTTTTGCTGGTACTCAGTTTTTGGTGTCTATATTTTGTTGTATTATGCAATGAACTTTCTTAACAGCTATAAGTGAGTAAAGTGACCTGTGGGGTCCAGGTCCTTCACAGGACACTTCACCCTCACAGAGCTGTGAATTCTGGCTCCCAGAGGTAGAGTTGGGAAACTTTGAAGTAGATGCAACACCCAAATCTAAAAGGAGTGAGTTTCATCTTTTACAATAACCTTCAGTCATCCAGAAAACCGTACAGCCTCAGAACTGCCTTGCCTTTCCAGATATCACTTTCCCATGAATCCCTCAACCTTCTCTGCACATTGTGTAACCCAAAGTTTCCTTGCCTCTCTCCCTTTCCCTCCCTCCCTCTTCACAAACACAGTTTCTTGTCCATTGTCTGTGTATCCTTGCTCCTGCCTATCTTCGTTACTGACCATGTGACCGAACACTTTTAATTTATTCACCATGGATCAGTTTAACACTGCTCCTTTCTGTAATTCATGCTGCATCCTGCCTGCTGTTGAATGTTGTTTAATTCTGTAAAGCTTTCCAAGTTACAAGCTGCTATGCACTGTGTCATCTTGTATTGACATCTTGAATATTTAATAAAGTTGTTCTCAAATGATGTTTCAATAAATTAAATGCACCTGCTGAGTTGAGATTCTGCATATCAACATGATGAACAATTGCATGTAATGGGATAGGAGATACAGTCAAAGGGAGGGTTGGAGTAGCCTAGAGAAAGAAAAAGTGCCTTTCCACTAATTTTTTTTTCTTTTTTGTATCAGTTCTTTTTGCCTGAAATTTCTCCCAAATAATTGTCAAATTTAATTATTTTGGACGGATACCTATTAAAGCACTAAGACTAATTCCCTGGGAAACTGTCAAACATGTAAAAAGAAGTGGCAAGAAAAGCCCTGGAGAGATTCTGTTTAGAATTACTGCATCAATACTAAGGGCTTGAGTCTTTGCATATGCATGTAGATGTGCACATG
The DNA here is from genome assembly GCA_013399695.1 of Formicarius rufipectus. Classification (NCBI taxonomy): domain Eukaryota; kingdom Metazoa; phylum Chordata; class Aves; order Passeriformes; family Formicariidae; genus Formicarius; species Formicarius rufipectus. The sequence continues at coordinate 1,430,542 of VXAU01000669.1, forward strand.
TGTTTATACATGCATATGTATTCATTTGCATACTAAAAAATTCCTATGGAGAAAAAAAAAAAAGAAAGAAAAATAGATGCCTAGAAACTGTCACTGTTTAGACAGTAACAAAGCCTGGAATATTTCATTTCTGACTCTGTATGTTGATAGAAACAGTTGATGGGAAGATTAGTGCTGACTTATTTGTGATGAAAAAGTGAGGTTTGTTTTCTGTGAGGCTTCATTATTCTGTGGAAACTCAGATCCTTACAGGTGCACAGGTACCCAGTTCCAAATGAAAATCAGTAAGAATGAATTATATTCACCTCTTTAAGAATCTGAGCCAGAGCGCCTCATCTGAGGGCCATTTGTTGGTTTCCAGGGACTTGAGAACAGGTGCTATCTCAAAGATGCTGCAAATCGAGATGAGTTCAGGGTCTACTGCTCAGCGAAGGGAAGATAATGTGTTAAAGCATTAGTGCACTCAGCTCTCTGGCTGCTTCCCTGTGTACCCAGAAGCAATGGGGATCAGGCAGAGTTAACCATCTAGAGATGTACAATTTCAGGACTGGAAATAGCTCAGAAGCAGGAAAAAGAGTGTGGGACAAATAATTTAAATTAATTACTCTAATATAGGTATTCCCACTATTCTTTGTTCATGGATTAGCACTGATTTACCTTATAAAGGTGCAGGAGGGACAGCACACCAAGCTGCATTGAATGGAACTGTAGACATATCTTGAATGATAGTGGGGGAGTCTCCAACCAGGGGCAGGTGCTCAGCTGAATGGCCTCAGAGGGGCTAGGACAGAGGAAGCAGCAAAGGATGTTCTCCATCTCTGTTCTACCTTCAGAAGGCACAAAGTTTGGTGAAGAGGGACTTTGGAAGAGCAGAGCCCACTAAAACAGTCATGATCCCTCCCTGGCCTGTCCCATCCTCTTAGACTAGTGAGATTTTCATCCACACAAAGCTGTCAAGATTGAGAAAGCAAGGACTAAAGCAGACATTAATTTTGTGTATAAGAAAAGTCTGAGATTTAAAAGGTCATAAGACATGGTGGAGCTTACTCATTAAGTAGCATACCTAATTTTCCCCTTGATTTCTGTCACTCAAGATGTCAGAGAGTGATAACATTGTCTTTGCTAGTCTTTTATTTTTTCAGTGACTTTGGGGGCTGCTTAGGCATATTTTATGCATGTGTATGAATGTTCACGTGCATGAGATTGAGGTGTCTGGATTCTGCACATGTTGTTTTACAGAATATATAGATAAAGCCTCAGGCTTTAAGAAGAATAAAGCTGGGAGAATCAGCACAGATAGTAATAGCTTCTGCTAATGGTGGTAATTTAGAGAGCAACCAGAAACTAAATCAGGTACATTTAATTTTTTGCCAGAATAAAATAGTGTTCCTGGTCTCTTGCTTTACTCAAGAGTACCCTGAAAATTAGAACTGGGGAGAAGCAATTAATATCATGTTTCTCAGATGTTGAGCAAGTGACTCTTGGGAACAATTCCTATTATTCAGACTAAAATTAGAGTTTGTGAGAGCTCCGCCACCCAGTATTAAAACTCTTCTACTCCCTAAATATTCCTTGATTTTACTATTTTTCTGAGTATCTGAGAATGGATGGTAATTTGCCTGAAAAGAAACCTTAATAACATAATTAAAGCTGCAATACATCCTTTTTGCTCAAGTTTTGAATTTCAGGGAGCTCAGTACTGTAACCTCACTCCTGGGATGATATATATGTGGCTCCCATTGAATTACTGCTGATTCTGAAATGTATCCTCTGCTGTCATTCCAGGTCTGCTCCTTCTCTCGCCTCTGCTTGTAGTATTGCTTTAGCACCTCAGGACCTACTGTCTCAACACTATTCCATTCTTAAAAAAACCTACTACAATCCAGAAAGGAAATCTCCTTACTATTGCAAATGTGAGCTAAGTCCTGTTTAGCCACATGTTCTCAGTCTGGGCAGGCCATATAATCTCAGACCACTCATAGTTTCAGCCTTTCAGAGATTTCAAAGGGGGATAATTTCCTTTCTCTGTGTTAAGACCTGGACTGAGATTTTCTGAGATATTGCAGCGGGGAAAAAGAAAAATGTGGTCCACCCTGATGTGAAATGATTATTGAAGGGGCTGCTGTGGACAGTCCTGTTGTTGACCTCAGGAATATGATGGATTGCTCCAAACCATCCGTATCATCCCAGGGAAGATGCACACACATTTCCTTTTACACATCTCTCAAGTCATTGACCAAAGTGTGAACTACACCGTGGGGCAAGAGCTGAGGTCTTGTTGATCTTTCCAAGCTGTTTTTGCTCAGCAAAAACACGAGCAAACAAAATTTATGTCCTTATTGTTTGCTTGATATGAACAAATTACATTGCAGCTCAGATGATGTACACAAGCTGTCCTATCAGCTTGACAGCATACTGCGAGTATCTGTTGGTTTTGAAACACTGAACAAAGACACAGAACTTTTGATCAGTTAGAAAGTTTAGGTTGTTTTTATCACCAATTACAGAGAATTGTGTAGTCAGGTTGCAGAAAAAACACAAGACCAAGCAGCGTAAGAGCTGAGGCAAGCATAATGTAAGTCTTCTGGATAACCAGTAAGAGTTATACCCTAAAGTGGTTAAATGATACTTAGGAAGTGAATATGTAAAAGAGCTGCAATAAAATAGGAGAGGTAAGTCTATTTTCTACAGGACAATATTTCTAGGTGTCAGAGGACCTCACATCTGTCAAGTTGTGTTCAGGTAAACAAGACACAGAACTGCTTTAATGCTGGAAATATGCTGAAATTTTAATTCTCTTCCCTGATTTCTATTTAAGAAAGCCTGCAACTTTCTCCAATAGTCTTTGTGTGACTGATCAGAAGCAAAACATGCAGAGATAAAGTGTGGTAATTTTGCTACTTAGTTTCAGTGTTATCTGATGTTTGTGATCCTGGTCTTCCATAATGTGGGTTATTGATACAAAACTAGTCAATTCTTCTCTGTCGGTGCAGCTAAAGCAGGCTTGCATTCAGCCCAAATCTCCTTTTGAATGAAGAGAGATACTTACCTTTGTCCTGGGGATACAGTTATTAGGAGAACAATTTAAAAAAGTGATCCTGTTCCTTGCTGAGCAGCCCGAGTTGGCTTCACCAAGACAGTCTCTCCAGGAGGAGCAGCACAAAGGAGGGAAGGAGGACAGCATTCCACCTGGGAGCTAAAAGTAGGGTGCAGGTGGGCACCATGGCACCCCAGAAAGGCTAGGAAGCAAAGGAGAGGGTCCCAAAGCAGAAATTCCTCTTGATAACAGGAAAGGCCTCCTCCCCAAAACAGCAAAAGCTGGCAAAGGGTGAGGAGAAGTACATAACTGGTGATGCTCAGTGGCACAGGGCTTGCACCCAAAAGAGATTGTTTGGGTTTTGGATGTGTATTCCCTAGAAAAATATGGATTCAAACATTTCTGAAAGAGTTGTTCAGGTGTCTTGAGTTTCACAGAAATTTGCAGGCAGTTGAACATGAGGTGTTGCAAGCTGAGAACAGCTGTTGCTCTAATTTATACCTCAGGGCCTTTCTGCTGCTCCACGTCTGTTGAAATGGAGTGGGCCTAAAGGGAATGTAGATTCACCTTATTTTTGCCCTTGTATTAGTCTGTTGCCCCAGAATGTAGCATAATACACTCAGTATTTTCCTATTAATTTCTTTCTGATGATCTCCTTAAAATACATTTTTTTATTATTATTTTAGCCTATGGTCTATAGTTGACTTCTATTGCCCACAGGGTGTGAGAATGCAATGAAACTCATTTGGTCAAATAAAAGTAGGTAGTTTTCCAGAAAAGAAAGGGATTTCTAAAGTCCCTTGAAATAAAATACGTGTTTACTCTGAGTCCCACTGAAATGAATGGGAATCAATTTGTTGTATAAAGCTGTCTATAGCTCCTTCTAAGAGCTAGTGATAAAGACTTGAGCAGGGCCTGAAGGTGTAGCAAGGAGCATTTTAAAAGGTGAAAAATCCTTTTTACTATGAACTAGTAGCTCTTTCACTCTTCCCTTCAAGTATGTGTGCTGCTAACAAAACTAGACCATGCCACAGAACTACAGACTCTTTAGTGCAATTAGGAAGTCTTTCCCTTTATGTCTCACCTTGTATTGAAATTTTATATTGTGTTCTCATTCTGTTTTGGCTATATTTTAAATTGTGACTCAAAGTAGTTTTTCCTGGGAACCAGTCACTACAATATGCTGGACTTATATCAAAGGTGCTGGAATTCTTGACTCACAATGAAAAATTCAAAGGCTTTATTAATATTTTGCAGTATTTTTGCATATGTCTCATTATGCATATAACTAGACTCCAGTTTCAGTGACATGCAATGCAAAGTATATAAACTTAGTTACAGAAATAGAGCTGTATCCAGGGCTTTCCAAAAATAGCTAAATATTCTTTAACTATTTCATAGATAACACTTCTGAAAGCTGTCAATATATATGACAGCTTCTGGATCTAATGTGCATTCCTCCTAAAGCTAGTCATGGGAAATGTGATGGGACCACAGTGAGTCCATGTGAATATTTTTTATGCTATTAAAATTGAGGTACTTTGACTCATGTTAATTTCCATTCTAAAGAAAAAAGAGCAAGATTCTCAGAATGTGACAGTGTTTCTTCCTAAAGCCTTATTAATTCATTTGGGAGTCACCATTTGCCTACTTCAGTGTTTCGTTTTTTGTTGCGTTTTGTGTTTTGTTTTTTTTCCCTATAGGGAGATAGATAATATTTCAAATAGAAATAGACATAAAAGATTTGTGTTTTGTTGGAATGAAACAATTCTGAGGACCCCAAACAATCCGTTCTTGCTCTTGGGTCCCGGGTAGAGTTCTACTTCATGGAAATCAGTCTGTATGCAACTCATTTTTCTCTATATGTTTCTGTCTTGTATAACTTCCTGGATTTCAAACTCTTTATTCTTCATAATATTTATCGTTCTTCACATTTCAGTAGGCACAGCTAAAATTCCATCCTTTAACACTCAAGGTTTCTGTAGCTTGAAGTCATAGATGATACTGCAAGGTAATTCTTAGCCTGATCTCACCAGTTGAAAGTGCTTTGCAAAGGCCAAACCAGTGGACAAAATTGACCATGAGATTTGACTCCTGTGGGTCAAACCTCATGATTTTTTAAACTCTTTTCTAACCCTGGCCAACATTCCATGTCTGACTGCACACTGCTCCTTTGCTGCAAGAAGTGGTTTGAGTTTCTATAGCTAGCTGAGAGGTTTTTTAGAATTCAAATCATATTTGGATCTCAGAGACTATTTTAAAAAGTTCGAAAGAAAGCATCCTTCTAGCTTTGGGGAATATGTTTCTTAACTCTGTGTTTTTGACTTTTCATTATTTGTTGTTTTCCTGACAATAATACTATCAATATCAAGTTAAAGGGAATTCCCTGGTTGAACTTGTTTTTTTTCACAGACTTCTTATCTGTCTGAACATTCATCTGCCCAGAGCTTAGATCCTGCCTGAAAGTTTTATAGCATTTTATTTTATCAGATAGGCATTTTTTTTTGAACAATCTTCCTTTTCTTTGTTAAAGAAGACTGATTTTCATGTATAGCACTTGCTTTTTTATGGTAGAGTTTTTGATTTTCTTTTAAATTATTATTTTTCTCTTTTTAAAAAAACACATTTTACTATAAATTTCACAACAATGTTCATGTGGCAGAGTCCTATTGTAGCAGCAGGGTTAGCTTGGGATTCAGGGCTGAAATCAAACGTGGTATATAAAGGAAAGAACTCTAATGCAGAGGTATAGCAGCTGAGTTGCTCCATCATGGTTTTAACGTCAAGTTCCAACCCAGATTTTTTTCAGTCTGCCCATTTCCCACTAAAGATATCAGTAACATTATGGTGTTTAGAGCACTCTTTTATGTGCTTTTGGGTATAGATACCACAGTAACTTACATGCCCTGTGAAGTCCTTCAGCTCCAGATTGATCTTTTTTGGGTCTGTATGAAATAAAACAGAGTCTTCTTGATGATCAAAAGAGCAGAACATTTATCTTTCTTACACAGTGGGTATATTTTTTAACCTTTTGAAAGCCAATAACATATAACAAGGCCATTTGTTTAAGCATGTGCCACTGACCCTGTGGCAGGACTCTCCAGACCTTCACAGCCTGAGATTAATACAGTTTTACCCAATATAAACAAATCAAATGGGCTGCATCTGTTGGTGCATAACAGTTTGTTGCTTGCCACAATCCCTGACACTAAACATCTCTTGGATGTTTATAACCCTGACTGCAAGCTGCTCCTTCCTACCTGTGCTTTATCACCTGCATATGAAATAAATGGTGCTTTTCTGTTATACCATTTATCCTTCAGAGTATAAAACTTTAGAAAAGAAACATGACTAAGGCATCTGTTTTTGAATTTAGGGAAATGCTTTAACAAATCATAACACATCACACCCTGCATATTGTGCTAAGCCCTTCTAAACAGCAAGTAGAAGATGTGACAGAATTAAGTTTGTGCCTGCTGCCCTCTGTCACAGCTTAGCTGCTAAAACAAAAGCTTCACCCATCACTACAGTTAAGCTTTGCTAGTGATGTTAGTCACCTCAGGAGGCAAACATAGATTGTGTTGGAAGTGTTATTGCCAGGCTCACAGTATCTGAACACTCTCTGCTCTATCCGACCAGAATATGAAGAGAGTGTCCTAGACCTTTTATAAATATTTTACTTAAGGCACAGAGTCATACTGAAAAGGTATTCATAATGAATTTATTTATTAATTTCTTAAGATACAGCAAATAATTCAAGAAAATAGTAATTTAACCAAGTTGGCATTGAGGTCACACAGCTTCTTTGTCAGTGTAAATTGACGTAGTTTTTTTTTCTTCAGTGGAGGTAGACTAGTTTATATTTTTGGAGAATCTGTTCACGGCTCCTTATTGTGCTAAGGTTATCTGTGTTGTTGAATGTCATCTGCTGCAAAGATCATTTACTGTGTATTGAAGTCAGCTCAGCGACAACTCGTCAGATTATATTTTTCCTGACTGCTGTGCTAAAATACAATCAGAAATGCAGAAACCATCTCTCTCTCATAAAGGTAAAAAAGCAATACAGAAGAGCAGAGACATACAAATATATCTAGAGGATGCAGTCTTTCTTAAAATACATGTTTTGCTGGAATGTGATTTTAAAATGAGTAGCACATCTTGGTATATTTTAGAAATAACTGACATTTTCCTTATTTGTTTCCCTTGCCCTCAACATTTTAGTAGAAAAAAATATTAAAAAAAATTTGTACAGACTGTCAAAACTACATGAGAAATAGCAGCATTTAAACCCAAGTACTGCTTTGTATTTCTCAGCTGCGAAGTTCCTTTGTCTTCAGTTATTTCTGTGATCAATACCGAATTACTATCAGAAACTTTGAAACTACCAGATAACCCTGATTCCAGGCCCCATCCCCACAGTTACTATAGTTAAACAGAGATTACTGCGGTTTGCTGTAAGAAATCCACCTCTTTAATTTACTACTTTTCAGTATGTAAGAAATGTCTTTCTTTTTTCCTCCTCTGCAGCTAAAAGACTTTTTTCCCCTGACTCACAGAAAGAAACACCTTATCTTGGGAAGGCTTTATTTTTTCCTGCTCTCATCAGGCTGTTCCAACCACTCTGATGGATCCTCTGTTTCTCATTGCTTGGATGGTTCAGCTGTAATGCTACAGACTTAAGAAAGCTGAAGTCTCTCTTAGTTCACTTTAAAATAATCATATATAAGCAGCAATGTTCCCACAGTATCAGAGCCAAGGTAAGGGAAGTTTGAAGGGGCATTCAAGGGTGTCTCTATATTTCTGGATTCATGAATCAAACTCCCAAATGGCTGGGGCTCGTGTATCCAGTGTGTGTTGGTATTTCATTCAAAAAGATATCAATTTATCTGCAGGAAAACCCTTCTCTTCAACAAGCTCCTATTTTTCTTGACAAATTGTGCTTGGCCTGAAAAGAGCAAATGTCCCTCATTTAAATGACGCTTCCTCTGGCGAGTCTTACTCCATTTAGTTCTTGTCCCTCCTAAAGAAATCTTGAGCTCTTGGCAGTAGTGCCAAAGTTCAGAGCATAAAGCTCCACATCTTTAACTGGACTGAAAGGGAAGATGTGAGAAGCCTCTCACCTATGAAGCAGAAGATTTGGTGTTTGAAGGGAGAACACTAAGTCCTAAAGTTTGGTGGCGTGTAAAGACACAGTATTTTCCATCCATCCTTCTGCCTGGGAGGAAAGATGCAATCATCTGGCACATGTTTACAGGGCATGAAATAACAACTTGGCTGTCACATTTCAGGTCAGATCCCTTCTGCTCCTGAACTTTGAAGAGGTGGGGGGAAGGGTAGGAGCACTGTGCATGTATATGGATGTGTAGGTTATTTTCTCCTATGCTTAGGATTTGATATAACTGAATTAACACCTGCTGAAAGGAAAACGGAATTCTTCCTGCCACTTGAATGACAAAGCTACCAAAACAGTGATGAATATTTCTTTCAAGGCTGATAAAGTAATCTGTCAGTGCTGGTCACCACTGAGTCTCTGGGAAACCTTCAAATACAATTTTCCCTGTGTATGGTTGTACTTGTTTTGATTTTCAATGAGTTGCATCAGTGTGAAACCACCCAAAGAGGACACACAAGGAAAGGAAAAGACTTAACTGGTGTATTTCTGATTGACTGTGTAGTTCAATATTGTGCTGTGAGCTGCGTTATCAGTTAAGCACATCGCTTTCACAGGGAGTGGGACAGCTCTGGAGTGAAAGCAACTTCTTCTAGGCTATATACAGGACAATGAAGCTGTGAAGACTGATTGGGCTGGGGGTCTTTGACACAGCTGAGACAGAGTAAACCAATACAGAGACTTTCTATACTGGCATTTACTTAAGAACAAGTGAGATTAGAGCATTCACATTGATTATCTCACACATACACTCGCATGCTCACTGTCTGTCACGAGGTCTCAGCTTCCACACTGGGAGGTGGCGTTTCATGATCTTTCTGATCTGATCTATATATATCAGATGTATCTATATATATGACATATTTTTCTCCAACAGGACCTTCACCTTTTTCTTTCTGGTCTTTCTTCCTCCTTTGGAAACCACTTCTTTTTGTGAGCAACTTTTTTGAAGTCTCCCCCTTTTCAAATTCCCTAAAGTCTCATGTTTTCCCAACCTAAACAGCCAACGTGCAGAGCAGCAGACTACAATGGATGAACAGCAAAAACCTTCAGTCTTGGTCCTTCATCCCCTCACACATGCACACCCAATTATCTGCTGCCAGTTAGCATTCACTGTGTAAACGGGGTTTTTGCCTATAGCAGTTTCAGTTGGTGAAAATCAAACTCTTTCTCAGAGTCAGCAGAGCTGTCCAGATATCTGTCAGTTGAGAATCTTGCCCTTAGACACCTTGTCAGAATTCCACAGATGGAAAAGGGGATTTGATTATTTCCAGGCATCTTTGTTTAGCAGAAACTAATCCTAGAGGTGGAAAAGTCCTTTTTCTTACTTGATTGAGGATTTGTGTTGCTGCTTCACAACAGGAACATTATTTTTCTCATTAAAATCTTGTGTACAGTATTTGAGCATCACATAAACCCTTCATATATGGAAGATTTACTGCATTTCCTTTTCACTTTACTTGCTCAGCTCTAGTCCTGTGTGACTACTTTAATGCAGGGGTTTGCCACTGAGAGCAATTTGAAATGCAATGCTTGCTGCTCTCCTAGCAATAAGGCTACCTGGAGGCTACCCAAGCTAGAACCTGTTTGAGTGCCCTGTCTCATTTGATACTGGTGTAAAAAGCAACAGTAAAGTGTGAACAGAGACTGAAAGATAGAGACAACTTCCCAAGTAACCTTGTTATGCATGCATAAATAAAAATATATAATATATATATAATATGACATGTATGTATACTGTGTTCTCTTCTATATTAATTTCCAATATGCTCAGATTCTGATATTTCTGACATCTCCCCCTTCAGAGCATTTTTTTCTGTGGTAAATGAAACCACTAAAATTCAATGGCAGAATGATTTTAGTGTTTAATATTTGCATGTCTGGTCTGAAACTTCGGCAAGTTTTGTTCCTTATTCCCTTCCCACACTTGTTTTTCAGGCAGTTTCACAGGTTTGATAGAAATCATTATGACGAGTCTTAAGGGGTGCTTACCTTATAATGCATAACACCAGTCAAATGAATCCTTAGGAAAATAATTTTCAAAAATTGTAAGATAATATTGTCTAAAAGACACTTCTGTGTATGTGTGCAGGCAGACCTGAATTCCACCACTGGTATTCTGGGCTAAATGCGTGCTCTTTGACCCAAGATATTTAGAATCATCTTAGTGTTTGTGCTTGATATCCCTACCCTGAAATAGGGAGCAACTCTGAAGTTGTCCCATCACCATGTTGGCAAGAATTGATCAGGAGATGCTTTACACACTGCTAAATTAAAAAAAACCCAAACAAACAGAAACAAAACCAAACAACAAACAAACAAACAAACAAAACAGAATGAAGCAAAACAACAACAGCAACAAAACACAACCTAACGTCAATGAAAAAAAACCAAACCAAAACCAACCAAACAAACAAACAAAAAAAAAACAACACCCAAAAAACCCCACAAACAAAACAAAACAAAAACAAACAAACAAAAAACACACACACACCCACCAAAAAAACCCCCCCAAACCAAACCAAAACAAAAAACCCACAGAAAACCACCACCAACATCTGGATTGATCATCTCGTAGTATTGAGTTACTGCGTCTGCAGAACCACGATGAAGTGCAAGAAACAGCTCCCTCCAAAGATAACTCAATGTCATAACTTACAGCTGGGAGGTAACATCCTTGCACCTTTCCCACCATAGGCAAAACTTCCAGTGACCACTCTTTTTTGACTCTGAATCATCTGCCTAGACAATTAGATTCAGAGGTTTGGCATTGTAACTTTGGAACCAATCTGTAAATAGGTGGACTTCCATGTGCTAATTCTGTAGGACAGGGGGATTAGTTGACTGTGCTGAGACATGAGGTAGAACAGAGGGTTCCAGCCTCCTTCACTGAAACATGGTCACATCAGAAAAGGTCTCCCCTTCTTCATAAATTCATCTAGAGAAAACAAGCTGGTGAATAGAGGTGGGACATATAGATCATAGAATCATGTAGGTTAGAAAATATCTCTAAGATCATCGAGTCCAACTGACAGTGCCAAGTCCACCACTAAACCATCTCCCTAAGTGGCACATCTACATACCTTACCTCCAGGGATAGTGACTCAACCACTTCTCTGGGCAGCCTATTTTAGTGCTTGACAGACCTTTCTGTGAAGACGTTTCCTAATATGCACTCAATCCCCCCTGGAACAACTTGAGGCTGTTTCCTCTTGACTTATCACTTGTTACCTGGGAGAAGAGACCAATCCTCACATGTCTACAACCTCTTTTCAGGTAGTTTTAGAGACTGATAAGGTTTTCCCCAAGCATCATTTTCTTCAAGCTAAACAACCACAGCTCCCTCAGCTGCTCCTCACAGGACTTGTGCTCCAGCCCCTTCACCAACTTTGTTGCTCTTCTTTGAAAAGCAAGCATGTGGGATTTGCAATGTTCAGTAGCATCAAGGAGCTGGCTTTTGGCTCTCATGACAAGATATTCTATAGTAAAGCTCTCCTCTCTGTCCTGCTGTGGCACAGGGACCATCCTGCAGCACTCTGACTTGTCACTGCTGTCATCTGTAGCACCTTTGGGAGGGCTCGCTGCACTGCCTTCTGACCTCTGTGTGCGTGTGTGGGCTGAGATGATCACAGCCTGCAGAAATACAGCCGCAGGCAGAAACAGTTTTCAGCAGCTCTGGCTGTTCTGAACTAGAGATGGGCAGATGATGAATCAATGCAAGTGCAGAGGCTCTGTGGGAGCAGCAGAGCAGTGAGGGGCTGGTCTCTGGCTCGGTTTCTGACTTAGGTCAGTTTGCTACAGCTAAGTCAAAGTACAGTTCATGCAGACAGGAAAGCAAGTCTTGTTAAAAGACATATCCAGAAGATACTTTCTGAATAAAATAAGTTGGAGGATAAGAAGTTCTGCTTAGAGATGGCCTACAGCTTCTGTCCCACCCTGCTCTGGAGCCCAGCACAGCATTTATTTTAAAATAAGAAGTTCACGTCTTCCTTCGCAAGATTAAAAAAAAAATCACTCAGTCCTGCAGAAATGAACCTTTTCATCCATGGTATGAATACCAGCAAATGGCATTTCATCACAATATTGAGCTGAAAGTCTTGCTTGGGTCATCATGACATTGGTGATTATTACATTTTCTTGGAGAAGAAACTGTTTCCCAAGATCCAGGTTTTAGTCTGGTGTATAGAAGGTATTTTCAGTCAGGTAAGAGAAGCCAGGCTAAAGAAACAGGAAGACAAAGCTTTCTTCAAGCAAAAACTTATTCTTACTAATGATGAAAGCGCCCTAGATGGGAGGGTTGTTGCATGATACTCTATAGACACAGAGACACTGTTGCAGCTATTATCTTGTCCCCAGGTGACTGGAAAAGTGCCATTTTCCGAGAACAGCAGTGGTGCAGCACCACAGATCAGAAAGCTCTTTGCAAACACTAAATCACAAAATATGCAAGGGCAGAAGTGTTTTATCCCAGCTTCCTCGGAGCACAAATTAGGGAGCCAATGAGCCCATTACTAATGTAACTGTGTACTACAGCTCATTAAAGCAATTCACACAGGTGTTAGACTTGTTGCATTGAATGACAGGACCCCAGCAGAAGAACCAGGAAAGACATTTTTAAGCCATTAACAACAGAAAGAACAATGATTGGCATTGAATTGCTCCGAGGCCAAGCAATAATGACATTCATCTGTGGCTATGGCAGGATGCCGGGTTGGGCTGCCCCGATTCTCCCTGCAGAGGATCAGGGGCGTTCAGGAAGACACAGCTGTTGACACAGCATAAGTAGTCAATCCTCAAAACTGTTTGAAATCAAAATGACTGCACTGGGACTTGGGCAGAAATGTGAACTTCCAGACAAAGAAGACAGAGCTATTTGGATAGGGATATGCCTAGGAGGAGTATAGGACTGTGGAGGCAGCTGCCCTGAAACAATCAAGAGGATGAGGTAAGGTTGTCCTAGGAAAGCACTATCAAGTCCAAAGTCACCAACTGCCACATGGCTGAGCCAGGAACAGAATGTAAATCTTCTGAGTTAAATGCCAGTGCCTTAGTCCCTAGACCAAACTTCTAGGACAAAAAGAAGACTTTATGTAGCTCAGATGTATAAATCCCTCTGAAATGCAGAAAAATCCCTAAATTAAATCCACCCACAAGCAACATCTGCTCATTTAAATAAAGCAACCTGAGCATTTACAGTATGATTTCCTAAACAATAAGCTAACATGTAGGGCAAAAGTGATACAATGTGTGACACCCTTTTAATGGGATGGTTTCCTGACTGTTTGGCTTTGTCTGAAGGATAATTTCTGAATTCAAACTACTGTCTCAAACACATGGTCAGTATTTAATACCTATCAAACTGTACATTGTGTAAAAGCTGCCATACTTCAAAACTTAAAAGGAAACCTGGGAATTCTATGGTATTGTAGTGAGTATTGGGTCTGCCGAGGAGCTCTGCATATCATATCTCATCTTGGTTCAGTTTCTTCCTTTGAAAAGAAAAGGCATTTTGTTACTGATCTCTTTTATGAAGAGCTCAAGAATCAGAAATTATTAATACATAAAAATACACTATCTTTGGTAAAAAAAAAAAAAAAAGCCTCTAGGAATTGTTCCAAATAGCAATTTACATCTCATTATCTTCTAGAATATTAACTTCTACCACATCACATGTTCTGTTCTCCTTATAGTGTTTCCTTTCATACTTAGGTTGACTGTAATACAAAATCACAGGAAAAATCTCTCTTGTTCGGTTCAAGTTAATTGTGCAGTAGTTGAGGGATTTTGATAAATTGATACTTCACCCCCATCATCTTTGAACCTGAAGATGATGGAAGAAAGATGAGATTTTATGCTAATAATTGCTTTGAAAATGAGAAAATATATGTAATTATTTGCTTTGGTTATATGTGATTCTGCTGAGGTGGTGTTGATGTTTGGGTGACAGAGGCTTTACCTCAAAATGTGTTGATTCTCCTTCAAATGGAACAGGAGAGGATGCTTGGAGGAAAGGGACACAGGTTCTCACTCTGACCTCCTCTGGTGGTATAGAGACACGGCTATCTATGGTACATGGATTCCGTCTCTGTTTCTGGGTTATTTTCCTTGCACAGGCATGGTCTCCATCACATGCGGATCATGCTGTTCACTGGAGCAGCAAGACAGGAAGTGACTACCTTGACACTCTCCCCAAAAGGAGCATTTTGAGCCCATAGCTAGCAGCAAAAAGTGTTGATATTCTTTTCAAATGGATCAGCCTTGTGCTTTTGCAGGCAACTCTGCCAAATCTGGCTTAGGGCTTGTGTACATACGTGGCTCCATCAGCAAGAACCTAAGCCCAGAGCTGAAGATGTTGAGGGTGGACACACAGGAGCCAATTTCAGGCTCACTGACAACTTGTGCTTCGTGAAAGGAAAAAGGCTGTCAAAATCCCACTTCTCTAATTTTAAGGATCAGATTCACCTGGTGGAAATCAGAACAGCCCAGGTGATTCAGAGTAATCTTAGTAGTTTAGCACATTGCCCTTATGCTTTTTTGAAAGTCTGTTGTTAAGGGACAAATACCATTTTACCATTTCTCCTTTTTTTTTTTTTTTCCCTTTCATTTGGCTCGATACTGCAAGATGATTTGCAATGCAGCAAGCATCACAATTAGTAAGATGCCAACATACAAAGAGTTTTCTTATTAGTAATCCTCCTCACCACCTCAGTGTTTTACAGACTCCTTTTCACCTTTTGGTTTTTACAAAAGCATGTGTATACAGGTGTAGAAGAAGGTTATATGTTTATTAAAAGGTTTTTTCCACATTTTTTTTCCTGGAAACCCCAT
Organism: Formicarius rufipectus; assembly: GCA_013399695.1. NCBI lineage: Eukaryota > Metazoa > Chordata > Aves > Passeriformes > Formicariidae > Formicarius > Formicarius rufipectus. The sequence goes on from VXAU01000669.1 coordinate 1,445,577, forward strand.
TTTATATGCTAAATAAGAGTGCAGAAGCTCACCACTATTCTCCGTTTTTGCCCACCTTGATTATCAAAGGCAGCATATAATCAGAATAGGGAATTACAAGTTGCCTGTTTTCCCTCTTATATTGCCTCTGAATCCTTTAAAATTAATTAATTAATAGATGTGACTAAAGAAACGTTTGGAGTGCCTGTTTTTTTTTCCCACAAAACACATGCAGTCTCTGCGCATACATTTACAGATGCAGCATATCCGACATGTGCAGCCCAGTCCTTTATTGCTGCAGATTAATGTGACACCAAGAACTGTGTGCCTTGTAAATGACAGTTATGCTTTCAGGAGATGCTGAAAAATCTTCATGTGCATTAATAAACTAATCAGAGCCCTTCAACAGCCTCTGATAGAAAGACAATCATTATCACAGCTGGATGAACTATGGCATAGACAAGCTGAGTTGTCACTGTCACACCCAGACAACTGCAACCCCTGCCATATGTTGCTTTATCCAGCCTGTGAGTTACCCACTGCATCAGTCAATAGCCCAATATACCACACTTTCAACTTCCCATTTTCAGACCCCTGAATGTTTTCTAGCAGAACAGTGATTCCAGCAGAGCAGATTTAACCTTAATGATTGTCTCAGTTTTTGTTGGTTTCCTTAAAAGATGCAAAACAAGCTTGTGGCAACAGACAAAATGAAAGGTCCCCGTGCCAGCTCGGTGACATCTTCCTGTTCTAGAGCAGGCCTTAGAAGAGAAAAAACTGTTTGAAGTGGACTATGTTAATAAACTCCCCAAATCTCCTCTGTGTAGTTGCAGTTTACAGCAGTATCAGTGCTTCCTTCTCTCCAGAGGCTAGTTTTCATGGCCTCTATGATAAATGAGTGTGTACAAATTCCCTGCTTCTATTCTGAATGGTATTTTCAAATGTAAGGTTTCCTGTTAAAAGCTAGGCAGTTCATTTTGTCATCTCTGCTTCAACTTCAACAGAAGCAGAAAACTCATTTCTCTCTTTGAAAAAATGTAATTTAAAACAAGAAAAAGAGCAAACCTCCTTACAAAAAGAGCAATTTTGTTAAACCTGAATGTTAAAATGAAACCCAAGGTTAATTCAGGAATGACTATGATTTCTTTCTGCTATATATTTTATTTTTCTTTTTACTACATCATTGATATGCAGATTAGAGGCATTTCTTAGCAAGTGTAAATGGGGAGAGAACTGAGGACACTACAGGGGCTTTAGGGAAAAATTCACACCTAGGAAAGCACAGATGTCACTGAACCAAACTGCTGTGGATTTTCAATTTGTGGAAACTCCTGTTTTCAACACCCCAGCTTCTCAGTGATATCTCAAAATGACATAAACCAGAATAGTTCCACTGACGTTCATGATGGTATCAGTAAATTGGGATGTATCTTAGTCTTCGGCATATTGTAACAATAATGCCTTCAACCTCTGATGAGAGTGCTGCAGGAGTCATTTCTGCAATATCTTCAATAAATATATATGTAGTTATTTCCATCATTATTTACATAATTTTAATTTAATTACTATTACTTTTATCTACATCAAGTGTTTAATTTCCTACATAAAAATACAAAGTAGTTAGCAGTTAGTTGAAGACCATCTAGTTCCAACCCTACTGCAACTTTCATTTATGTAACATTAAGTTTTCCAGTTCAGCAAAGTTACAAATATTTACCTCAGGTGAGTGTTTATCTAATATAGTCTTTTGCTCAACATGAAAATGAGAGGGGGAAAACCGCATTTCATTTTTCAAAATTCAAATCTGGGCATTCATGGTTCTGCACAATCATGTTGCTTGTGCAATATGGATATCTTTCTGCATATCTTGTATGCTTTCTGAGTTGAAACCTTTTTTTCTCTCACTTTCCTCAGTATTTTAGAACACCTGAACTATTTGAGTTAGCCTAGTTTGTTTGTTTGGTTGGTTTGTTTGGTTTGTTTTCACTAGTGGTCAAAACTAGGGTCCTTTGTTTAGGTTTCTGTAAAACAGGCAGCAACAACATAACCTGTTTGCTTTCTATGCTAGACATTGAACAAGGATGAGATGGAATAGTATTACTATTCAGAAAGACACTTACTATATATTTGTGATAGTGATTGAACATATTTTTAGATTAACAGTATACTAGATAAAGACCAAGAAGACTTGAATATAAAGTCTGTTTTTCCAATTGACTGTGTTGAGTCAGTCCATGTGATAATCACTCTATACCTTAACTTTGTTTCTTATACATTATCATCACATGAATTGAGACTCAAAGCTGATTGGTGCAGAAATTTTCTCCTAATACAAATACAACACTGCACATAGAGAGACTCTTCTCATTTACTGTTAAATCAGAATTTCTATTATGGTACTACCAGAACATCCTAGATATATTGGATGAGGACCTGAAGAAAGGAGGCTTCCAAATCTTATTTATCTACCTTATAGCAAAGTGCACCTCAGACATGATGAAAGACTTTCTCTAACACTGATCACAGCTCACGGTGCTTTCTGCTTGCTTTCTGATTCCAAGTCCTCAATCAGCACCATACCTACACCATACAACCATCTAGAAGAATCAAATGTTGGTGGGATTACAATTTAAAATAATGAGCCTATCACAGTTAATATTCTTGTTATTTACTGTAATAACATTTATTTTGGTGAACCCCTTCACTATTAACAGGAATGTCACGAGTGCTTCTATAGTGTTTTTACTTGCCTTCCATATTAAGTGGGTTGTTAATTTAAACTGTTATTGCAGGAATAAAATAGAACATAACACAATGAGGTAAAAAAATTCTTAGTGGGAAGGTATGAGATTAAAAAAAAATAACCTTTTCTCACTGATTTCTCAGACACAGTGAGGTTTCAGTGCCTTGGACAGAGTCAGGATCCCATAATGGATGCCATTTACCATCCTGCAACATGATGATACATGGCTGAAATACCACTTGAACTCATCCCTCTTTACATATAATGGACATAAATTGCATTTATTCTTGCTTTATGGCCCACTTTAGTGCCATCATGGAAAAGAGCCTTAGAATAAATGAGAGCAGACCCACATTTCTTATCCAGTTTTCAAAACATGGACCAACTTAACTTTTTCTTATGGAGTTTGAAGCTTACCAGTCTTCAAATAAAGGATGACAAATCCATCTATGAGAAGCAGTATGTAAGGCTTCTGTAGCATGAGATCTGTGAAGCTAATGTCTGCTCTCATTTCTGTCCAGTGCCCCTCATCACCCTCTTTACAAATTTTCTGTACTGAAAGGGAGCACTATATAATTCACTAACTGATCCATATCTGTTATACTTTCATTTTATGAGCCATCCCATGCTCCATTAACACAGATTATCCCAGATAATTTAGATTCCAGGTAAAAGCACTCTTCACCTCCTCTATTTTACTTTTTTTAAACCTGGGTTGAGTGGGATAGAAACGGACTAAAAGCAGCACTTTTAGTTAAGGTGAGTTATAATGTGTGCCTTTTTCTAGTACTCTGCTTGAGATACCCCTTCCTCTCAGACTTTGCTGTTATCATACATTTTCATTGACATGATCTAAAATTTCCCCCTATTCCATCACTGCACTCCAGGAGGACCCCTTACCAGCTACTCCTGCAGACCCACTATTCCCATGCTCTGGATTCTCTCCCATTGCCCAGCTGCAGTGCTGATGACTGCAAAGGGCCTGTACCACTGTGTGTGCTGCCATGCTACCACTGTAAACCACTCAGATGGATCCTTTGCTTGCTCCTCACTTTCATAGCACCAGAAAAGCCTTTGTGGCACTGCACAAACTGCCCTTCCATGTCTAAAATCCAAGTGATTTTCCTTTACAGTTTAACGCACTCATGTCCTGTCTCCACTCATGTGCCTCCATCTTCATTTCTTGCCTGTCTTCAAGCTGCAGTCTACTTTCTTTCCAGTCTTTCTTTGTGTCCATGCTGACATGCACCCACATGCCTTGCTCTGAGTTGGCTGCCCTGGAATGCTATTGGCACTAGAAACAGCTCATCACAGCTGGCTCTGATGGTCAGCATAGATCTGTGCCTCCTGTCCTGTAGAGCAAGCCCTGTGTGCAACTTCCACTTGAGTGTTGGTTTTGGTGAGCTGCTTAATTATTCCTCACAGATCAAAGGTGATCCATGTGCAAACTTTGTTCAGAAATGTGTCTGATGAGATGTCTGCCTGGAGGGATTTGGCTCATGCTTTCCCTTGAATGACTGGAAGTAAAGTACAAATATGCATGCATGGTTTTAAGTCCAGAAGAGTTCATGCTGCTGATTTTCTGTGTGGTTTCTTCTCAGGTTTGGGAAATATCATATTTCTGCTGTTCAACAATGCCCCATATTATAGAGAAAATTCCAAGTGTGTTTAGTGTCTGTCAACACCGACTTCATCGCAGTCCTGGTGTAAAAGAGTGATGAAAAAGTGAGAGAAAGATATGAAAACATGAGAAGTCTTACTTAGCTATCCCAACACATCAGTGGTGAGGAAATATGAAAACCCTTCTCCTCAGTCTCAGCCTCTAAGATCACAGACCTTGTCAGTCAAGCTTCTAAAACTCAGGGTTGCTAATCATGTTACAGTATTATGATGATGTAACAGATGGCAGGAGCAAGACACCAGAGGAATTTGATTATATCCGAAGAAAACTATTTTAAAATATGGCAAATGCATATCCAAATCTCATTTCACAGATTCATCCAGGCCTAACAGCAAAATACTCTGTAACAGCTCAGCAAGAACAGTAGTAAAGCTCAGAAAAAATAAATGTTAGAAACTCTTTTGCCCACCTCTGATAGAAGCTACCACCTATGTGCAAAATAGTAAGAGCTTTATGATACATCTGAACTTCTTAAAGAGAAAAGCAGGAGCTGCTAAGCACATTAATTTGGGAAAAGTTGTAATGATGATTTTTAATTTCAGTGAGAGATAGACTGCATCAACCGAGCTGATGTGTCACTGCTTGAGAGATTTTATTTTAAAGGAAATTGCCTTTCTAGTCACTGTAGTCTGCCCTCATCTCTCCTTAAGATTCTTACAGAGTTCCATAAGCCAGCTGAGGGCATGGTTTCAGTTGTGCATTTTCTGCAAAAGCGAAGGAGCTACATAGATTTTCAACAGCTAAAAATCTGCCCCTTTTGCCAGATTGTGCCACACAGTGATGTATAGCAGGCTTTTCAGCATTGCCAGCTCACAGTTTTATTATGAACCTTGTTCTCATTAATGTCTTCTGCATAGAATTCAGCTGTTTGAGTTATTTTATTTTATAAGAAATTCCCTTTCATCAAGACATTCCCTTAACAGCATAGATACAGGGGAAACTTTGATTGCAAAGGGCCCCAAATTAGCATTCAAATTCATCTAAAGGCATACAATTCTCAAACTTTAAGATAAAGAAATAGCAATTTAAGCCTTTTGTGTGTGTGAAGGACTCTCATTTTTAATCACTGTTTGGTATTGCTGCTTCCAGTGATGTCTCTTGGGCTGACTGGAAACTGAGTCAAAGACAGAGCAACTAGCTAAAAGTTTTCAAGGGTGTCAGTACAGTCAGTGATGGCATGAGAAATCTGGGATTATCCAGATGCAGCAACCAGCCACTCCAATGGCAGCCCACTGCCTCAGTGTCTGACAGTCCCAGAGGCACTAACCTATTGTGGGAGGGGAGATAACAAGGTTTCCAGGGAGTAATTCCCCACTAGCATCAACACCTTAACTGAGTGGCTGAGAATTGCCACCTGGAACAAGAAGGAAAGTACATTTATTATCCTCCTCTCTTTCAGCTTTCTCATTTTGCTGCCCCATTATCAGCTACCAGAAAATGCCCTTTCTCTCAGCATATTACTGTCACGACATTGTGTAAAGTACTGGGCAACAGACTGAACACAGCTGAGAGCTTATTAATGATAGACTTAACCAATTAATAAACATGCTTTCTCTACTCTCTGAAAGCCAAAACAGACATATTTTGGGTTCCAATTCCTCTTGCTCATAATGTATTTCTCTAGTTTTGCTCTGTGTGGTCTCTGATTCATGGCTGCTTTATACAGTGTTAGCATATACACTAATTAAAAAGGATTTATCAGGTTGAGCTCATGATGACTGAAGGATCCTTTCTCCCTTGGCAAGGTTTGAATATTTGAATAGCTCATTAATGCTTCTGCTTTTTCTCTTTATAAGAGGAGACTGAAAAATAAAAGAAGGGATTTACTGTGCAGCTTTAGATGAAAGGTTACTTCATTTATTTTTAAAGCTGTCTAAAGGGGTTAAGTCCTACTCTGATTTACACCAAAGGGCAATTTCTAACCCCTCAGAAAAATAATTCCTCATTTACATTGACAGGTACCATTTATTTTCATGTTTTCTTCAATGTAAACAAGAGAGAAAAATTTATATGAGCTTTTTACCTTTAGAAAGCATAAAATTGACAGAGCTCTTCTGAATCTGTGTGAATCAGGAGTTACCTTAGTTGACTTGGTTGTAATAATACAGATGATCAGAGCCTTCAAATTACAGAAAAATATCCTAATTTATGCTACCAGGGGATTTGACTCTTGAGTCAAAAGAAAAAAAAAATCCAGGACTTAATGTCACACTTACTCTGCCACTATTAACACTTCCTCCCCCTCCCAGAGTTACTCCAGATTTACATTGCCACAGGTGAGATTCTTGCATCTTCAGAACTGAAGGAGTGCTCACATAGTAGTTACAAGTTTCAAATTAATTTAATATATCAAAAAAAATACATACATATTTTTAAAATATCTCCCATCGGTGCTAATCTTGGATACTTGGCTGGATTATTATCTCATGAAGATTATAAACCTGAGAGCTTTTAGAGCCCACTGCGTCTTCCTTTTTTATTCTTTCTGAACTTTTTGAAAGATCCCACCGAGTCAATTACATGTTATCTCTTAATAATGTCCTCTTTCCGGCACATCATTGTTTTCCTTTATGTTTATTTCAAAAGGTTAAATTAAATAGCAGAGTAGAGATAAATCCACATTATGAATTATAAAAAGTTACCACATGCTTCTGAGAGTGCCCAGAATTTTGATGTGGAGGATTTAGTAAAGCAGTGCCCTGGGGAATTCAGTGTCAGAGAAATCCAGGATTGCTAAAGGCAGAGGAAGGCAGGGTGCATGAACTTTAGTGTTTGCAAGTTAACTTTTTCCTGCACTAGGAGTCTGGTGCCAAACACCTTCTTGCTTGCTGCTCCAACAGTTCCATTTGCCTGCAGATCCGTGTATCACACAGCAAATGACCTGGTTGCCAAAGAAAGTGAAGAAAACCCCAGTGATTGGGAATCTTTAGGAAAATATTAGTGTGTTGCCATTCAGGACTGATTTAGATGTTGCCCCTCCATTGAGCAAGGTGATCTTTGGGAAACACTCCAGCTCTGTGATTATTTGAAATTCTGCAATTAGGAGATAGTGATTCTTCATGGGAACAGCAACAATGGCCACTCGAATGCTACCGTTAAATCCCATAAACTTTCCTGGTGCTGCACCTCTCCTGAATGAAAACCTAGCAGATATCCTCTTGACATTGCAGGTCTGTAATTAAGGCTGGATCCTTCAGAGCATCAGTATTAAAAATTACAAAAAAACTCCTTCCTAAAACATACAAAAGTGTAATAGCATGGTTCAGTTTCCCTCCTCCTTCTAACCAACATATCAAATGGTTTGTCCTCTGGCTTCAAACTACTGACATTACCTTGCTGTATAAATGCAACCAGATCCAGTGGAAATACAGAGCCAAGCATAAACGAGCACAGCCATCAGTAGCCCTGTACTAATATGTGTTGGTACAGCTTAGGGACTATTCACTTTTACCTCTTCTCTTGAGCTTTATAATCACTGTGAATTGGGAAACAACAGCCACAATTCTCACACCAGAGGTAGTTACATCTCAGTAACAAGTGAAATATTCTTCATATAGCCTTTGAATAAGTACAAAAAGTACCTTATGAGCCTTCCAAATATAAAAGGCAAATAGTAGTATACCCACATCAATATTAAGGGAAAACTGACATTTCTCTTTTATAAAAACTATATCTGTTTCAGCTTAATATTTTTTAGGAGACACAGAAAGATAATATCTGCATGCCCACATTTCATGGCTATATTCTTGTCCACAGAATTTCACCTGCTGTTTGCTCTTCCTCCTCATTTCTCATTTCTCCACTCCAGTAAATCATTAAAAGCAATAGGGCTTGTAAACCTCTTGTCCTACAGGACTCCCTGAAATTCTTGTCAAGAAAAGGTCAGGAAGGAGAGGTTTATTCTGAGAAGTAAGTAATGAGAAATGAAAGGGAAAACTTCAACTTTTTATGCTTCAAAGAAGAATAGAGTGCAGAAACTTAGTAGCAGGCACCAGCAATGAATATCAAACTCAGCAGATAATAACTGTATTGTGTATCTCCAAGAGTATGAGTAGCCAGTGAATTACACAGGTCATCTTTATCACTTCATTCCTTAATTTTCCTATTTTCAGCTTTCCTGTTTCACATAACACCTGAAACTTATGAAGTCTACAAACAAACAAACAAAAGAAAACAGGCCAAATGGGGCTTTCCCTGCTATAGAGATAAAGCCAATTTATCACCTGGTATGAACTGATGTATTGCCTAACATAAATTGGTATTGCCTGTCACTTCAGAATTCTCTACTGAAATTGCAACAAAATGGTTGTCTGGCCCCGCTTCCAACCTCAGCAACACTTCATTAGAATTACCAGTGCTTCCATTTCCAGCTTCCTTTTTTGTCAGTACTGCATCATGAGGAAGATTCCTGTAATACGGGAATGAGATGATTTTTAGCTTTTATATTGTGTTACAAGTAACTCTGATTGAGATATTTTGTCTGATCACTTGTAATTATAAATTATTAATTTTGTTAACCGTTAAAATGTGTGGGACAAAGTGGTTCAATCACACCTCTGTAATTCCTTAAATATAAACCATTGACACAGTGGCTAAAATTGTGTTCAGCCACACCTAGATTCCTCTCTGAGAAAGGATTTAGCAAGCAAGGGAGTCCCTTCTGCACCTTGTGACTCGATGGCAAGTCTTCTTTAATAAATTTTGTCTAAGCCTTCCACTGCCACCTGTGACAGTATCCCAACCACCCCAGCTGAGATGCTGCATGGTCACATTCATTACTGCATAAAGCCACTACCCCTACAACACGGGAAGTACAGATTCAGGAAGTGAGTGCTCAGTTTATACCACGTGGATGGAGTACCTGCACCCTCTCCAGCTTTGGGACTGCCTTGCCGTCCGTTTTTGAGCAGGAGTGGAGGAGCCCTGAGAACAGGATGTTACATCCAGCTCTGGAAGCAGAGATGCTGCAGGCAGAAGCTACTAAAACTAAATACACATGAGATTCCCTTTCAATGTTTCTCAAAAACTTTGCCAAAACCTCATTCCTGAAGAATGAGCAGCCAGGGCTGGATTGCTTCTGCTACAAGGTAGGAGTGAGAAACTGAAGAGACTTGGTGTTGCTGCATCTGTAAGGATGGGCACTTGCATTTCAAAGGAGGAATGCCTGTGTTTTTCTGTGCTTCGTTCTCAGAAGAGGAGGCTATCAGCACAACCCAACTTGTCCCTTGGCACCTCTAACCTGGGCTTTAAGACTTTAATGTATGCAGAAGGGGCAACTGCCATTTCGCTGTCTCAGCGGTGTGCTACACCAGCCTGCTGCCTGCTTTGCCTGAGCCTGGAGCTGTCTCTGGAACGGTCCCTCCAGTGATACCAATAAAGTAGAAGGTCTCAGTTCCTGTGGCTTTGCATATTAACAAGGCTATTACACCTCCTAAATGACATAGTATGAACCCCCTCCTCTCATCCCCTGGGAATACCTTCTTTGCTAAGAGATCAAATTATTTTATTTACATATGTAGTAAAAGTCAGGTCAGGTAGTATTTTTCTGAGAACCTTGTGAATTTGCTGCATTTTACAAAACCTTCCTAAGTTTACAGATTTTTCTCCCTGGGAAGCAATTATTTCTTAGGTTGGACTATTTTATTTTTTATTGTTTAATTCTTTTGTAAAAGGCATCCTGTTTCTTTAAGTTTATCCTGCATCCTCCAGACCTGGATTCTTTAATGCTTAGTTGTGTAACATTGTTGACTTCTGAAGAATAACCCATCCGAGAATACATATCATATTCAATCTATCTGCTTTATATTACAGTACTTCTTGCCCCACCAGTGCTGTTCTCTCATTTGTTTTCTGCACTGACTGATTATTATTTATATTGAGTAAGGAATTTCCTGCAATGACTATTGCCCTTTAAAAATCCCCATTTTTCAGTTCCCTAATTGCCCTTTAAAAAAAGCTATTACTAAGCAACAAAATGGTCATAAAAAAACTTGGCAATCCTAACAAAATCTGATCTATATAAACTGTAATAGAAAGTCACAATAACTTCACATGGTTCCATCCATATATTCCTGGATTGGAACATTTTTGTTTTAAAATTACTTAATTGATATATATTAATTTTATTGCCTATTATAGATTTTTAAATAAATAATTTGGAAGACAAAATCTAATGTTTAACTGCATTCTTTTTGACAGAGCTTTGTTTCAAAGGAAGCTGGTACTTCTTTTCAGTATGTATGTGTGTGTCTGTTTTCTTGGTCCTATTATACTCCTTCCACAAAAGACCCATCCTAAAGGAATTAAGACAAAAATGCTATTGACGTCTCTGGCCAGTTAAAAAGAAACAAGTAATAAGTTCAGATTCTGTAAGTGGTTTGAATTTTATATGCAATTCCAACACTGCAGGAGGGCCTCACCTCTTCTTTCTCTCACTCCTCCAATAAAAGTCACATTGATCCTTTAAAAAATAGAAACATTCATAGAAAGTTATACCAAACAATTTCAAACCCAGAATCTTTTCCTAGTGCCCTGTAGTGATTATGTTCCTCTTCCTACACTCTTAATATTAATTTAGTGACTTCTTGAGTTCCTAAACTTGTGTTGATCTTTGTAAGATTGTGTCAGACTCAGGAAGATGTCCTGAGTGAGAGAAGACTTGAACCAGAGCAGTCCTAATATACTTTGTCCAGATTTTGATAAAATCCCTTAGATTTTTCTTGGTCTTCATGCAAACCAAACAAATCCTAACTAAGGTCCAATATTTGGAAGGTCATGAGAAGATGCTGTCCACTCTTTTCAGCACTTCAACTATGTTACTTCCACTGGTCTACCTGAAGCAATGGGTTCTTCTCTGAAATTCAAATGAAGCTGAAGTGAAACCTCTCAAATATTTCTATAGGTAGGATGAAAACTCAGCTAAGGCAACTTTCCCTATGCATAATTCAATTACACTATTCTTGTGGGGGTTGTCCTCTGAGATTTGGAAGAAGAAACTTAAGAGAATGAAGAGCTGATCTTTTCAGAGTTTCTTGATATTCATGACTTACTAACAGTGAATTAATATTGATCATGAATAAAAGCTTGAAAATGAAATTTAAAGCTCCAAATTGCCCCTGTTTATGCTTAATGATCATTTCCAAAGTAACAGGTGGCTGATTGAGATCTTTGGTTATCTGAAAAGGTGACAAATTCTGTTAGTTCTTCTCCTGGTACTGTTGATTTCCCATATTACCATCAAAACCCATGTCTTTTCCTGTTAGCTAATATTTCATAGGATGTCAGAACATTTATGAAAGGTGTCACATTACTGTGTGGTAAATATCTCAGAATGACAAAAACCATTAACAGTGAAGGATAGTGGCTTCAAAGGATTAAATTAAAAGATAAAACAATCATAGAAATAATTGTTTACTAAATTTCCCAGTTAATACAACCAAAATGTTTTATTACCAATTCAATCTCCCTTTTTGCAGACACTCATTTTTCATGTCTGTTTCTTCTCCAAGTGATTCTCATCAGTTCATCACATTGGAAATGAGGTCTAGTTCTTCTGAGTCATTTTATGCTGATTCTTTATAAAAATAAAGGCAAGCTTGTAACCAAACTTCTACAAATCATTCACTTTCCTGGTTTGAAATTCTTTGAGGAGGTGTACAAGTGAAAATCATATACACAGACTGTTAAATGAAATGATTAGGGAAGACACAAGACCAGTGAGTGTCTAAAAAAGATATTATACAGGAATTATTCAAGGAAACAAGCATCTACCAGGAAACAGACAAACTCTTGACAATTGGTGATTTGATGAGAGAAAAACACTGTCACTTTACACTTCAGAAAAAATCTGAATTTGTTGATTCCATTCATTTTGCACTTCACAGAAGTATTACAGCTTGTTGGGATCAATAGTAGCAACTCATATACCACCAGTCACAACCATTATTCTGAGAAGACATTCATCAAAGGCAATCATGTTTTTCTTCAGAAGACTATAATTAAACAAAGAGAAATATCTGAAGTAAAAGTAAAAGTCTATACCAAAATCGGCATGGTACAAAAACATCAGCTGTTAGCAAGTGATCACAACATTATAAAAAAACAAAGAGAAAAGGGAATAAAGGGACAGAACATAGAAATGTTTAGAAATTTCAGAAACATCCCCTTCTGAGGAATAGTAAGACAGATTACCCTACAGTTCCCTGACTGATGGTCAAATGTCAAACAGGGTCCCCCAGAACAGGTTACTCAGGATTGAGTCCAGATTGCTTGTGAATGTCTCCAAAGAGGACTCCACAAGCTCTCTGGGCAGTCTCTTCCAGTGTTCATTCAGTTTTTGGTATTCATTTTTTTGTTTTGTTCTGTGTTGTTTTTTTTTTTTTTTTTTTTTTTTTTTTTTGTTTTTTTTTTTTTTTTTTTTTTTTTTTTTTTTTTTTTTTTTTTTTTTNGGGGGATTTTTTGAGGGGGTGGTTTTTTGTTTGTTTGCTTTGGATTTTTATTTTTTTTAACACTGTTACTGTTACATATGTTACATGCTACAGATGGAGGGGCTACTAGAACACCACAGCCATACCATAGACATGATAATTAATAGAAATGGTTCTTGCACTGAATTTACTAATCAGCCCTCAGTTGAGGTAATTTTGCCTGGAAAGATATCTAGGTCTTCAGACAAAACATTTCCAGAACTGCAGAATCTATCACACTTACCTTCATAATTGCTGTAAACAACTATTCAGTTTCAGAGATCAAAATCTTTATCTTGCTTCTCATTCAGACATGTCCAACTTTCAACTGCTAGCTCTCAGTTCTCACTAAACTTCTTTTTTTTTTTTGATGGATGGATTAAAGAGCCCTTTAGGATCTGGTATTTTCTCCCCACAAAAGTACTTACACAGATAATCAGCACAATGACCTCCCGATTTGGGGTGCACATTTAAAAGTTTTACTGCTTAATTATTGGAGAGAAGCAGCCAGGGATTTCATTGACTCAGGCGACCTTGTCATGGATCAGAGGCAGTGGTAGTACAGCTGAAAATAGAAGCAAGCCTTCTGGGCTCTGCTTATGTGCACTGATCATAAGCTATCTGACAGATAATATTCACACTTTGCTGGAGTACACAATCACAAGTGTATTGCATGAGACATAAAATGTTGTGCCACTAATGGAAGGTACTTTCAGGGGGATGGGGAATCCAACCAAAAGGAAACTTAGAAGGAAGTTTGGCAGTTCTGCATTGAATTCTTACACTGCAAGAGACTTCTACTCTCATCTCAGGCATGTTACTTAAATTTGCTGTGTTCCACCTAAAAATATAGCCCTGACAATACAGAGCGGGAAGAAGAGTGTGTGACACTTTGATTCATCCTGCTGTAACAAGAATAGCAACTACAGAGTACCTTCAGTACAAGGGATGTGAAATAACCTGTATAATCCAAATTTGTGCTACCTGGCTGGATCAGACACCACCCACTCTGAGTATTTGCATCACAAAGTATGGGTTTCTGAAAGTGCATAAATATGGGACTCAGTTTTTAATTAAAAATAAGTGATTTGTTTCTTGTGTTGAGTAGATGTGAAGCATAACATCTTAAAACAAAAAGCAATATTAATACATAAAGTTTTATAATGTCATTTGCTTTTTTGCCTTTGAAGCAATTTTTGAGGGGTATGGTTGACCATATCAATCCCCAAGTTAAAATTTCCTGAAGCTCACACATATGCAACAATTGTTTTTCATTGCCTGTTACTGCCAAAGTTTTGCTCCAAGTACAGACATGCAATAATACATCATATTAGGGGATTTCAAGTGTTTCTTTTATGTGTAATGTTTATATTTAAATGCTTCTCCTTTACTCAAATCCCATAGACTTTCAGTCTTTATTTTCAGACTGGATTTGGTTTATTAATTTTCTCTGAACTTTGATAACTTTACTTTCAAAATCATGTCTTCATATACATTGTAGTTGATTCTGAAAAAGTAAATTAAAAAAAATATAAAAAGCAGACCATGTATTTTAAAAGAAAATATATCCTCAGTAAGAGATAAGTATCTATGCTGAAGAGCTCAGTCTTAGATACTGAAGGGGTCAAAGGGGTTTATGTGATTTGTTTGCTTTTATCAAGAGTGCTCATTAGTGAAAAATAAATTGCTAAGATGCTAAAGCTTGGATTAGAAAAACATACGTATTTTTCATATACATAAATGTTCTGTTTTAAATCACATATTTATTTTTCTATCCAGATTAGGCTTTTGAATATCCTATGCTTTTCTAGTTAACGAACCCTATGCTGCATTATGTAACTACTCAAATGTGTCTTTTTAATGGACAAGATTTATTTCCAATAATGACTTCCTGGAGAAAGACAGCTTTAAACAAACCACGGTGCAACAGCTGCTTCTAAATTTCAGCTGAATTGTGCCTCACACTCCACAGTGACCAGGTAGGAAGGAGTGACTGTCTTCTCCAGCCAGAGATGGACACTTTTTCTACTGTCTTCACATACATTTGTATTTTCAAGATCATATTTCAAGAAAAAAATTGAGTAACATCTTCTCCATCCTATGTCTCAGTCATGATTACGCTTTTCCCACCCCTAGGCAGAATAGTGACATGTATTTTAGGAGGAGTTTGTTACTCCCCAGGTACCATTTGTGGCTGCAGCCAGACATTGACTGTGCCTGTGCCTCCTGCCTGCCCTATGGACATTTCTGTTAGAGACATTCATGCACACAAGTATGTGCATTTGCAAACTGGTTATGTTAGATAAGAATTAGGAAGAGCACTAGGTACCAGATCAGCTAATTATTTTAAAAGACCCATGAGGAAATCTCTTTGGAGCAGGGCATCCTGCCAGCTGTGTCCCAGTGTGGGCCAATAACTCTCTGCTGAGGAGCACCAAGGCCTTTTCTTCTGGGGTCTGGAAATTGCTTTACAAATGATAATTAGCTGCAGATCATGGCCATCCCTAGGAGCAGTCAGGTATTAACATCCCTCTTCTGAGCTACTGTTCTGAGTAACAAGAACCAAGTGCTTCTGTAAAGGTGATACCAGTCATATAAAGGGCAGAAGCAGGAATGGCCCCACTGCAAGATAGTCCAGCTTGAGAAGATGAACTGCTGGCTCTAAGGATGTTTGATCCTCTCAAAGTGAAATGCACACACTCTAAGAGCATTTAAGAGCTGACTGAGGAAATATGTCCCTGTTTGCACAAGGTAACTCAGCTGCATTGCCAGAGAAGCTCAGTGAGTGCCACTCAGTGTCTGTGCAAAGCCTCTGAGGTGCTGCATTGTCAACTGCATCTGTAACATGACAGAGAGGACCCTCCATTTACCAACATTCCCCAGTGGGTATCTGAGAATTCAGAAAGCTGTTGTAGGGCAATCATATGTTCTGAATACAAAGAAACAGGTTTTGTACCATGGGAGCAAATGGACAGTTATTACTTCCTCCTGCAGTGTCCCAGCCAGCATGCAGCACAGAGCTTTTGTTTCCTACACTGCCCCTCTAAGGAAAGCCATGTACTGGCTGCAAGCACACAGCAGAGGAAAGTAAGGGTTTACAATGATAACTCCAGTGTGTGTTTGAAGTTGTCATTAGGTCACACAGATAACAGCAAACACCATTTTCCTGATAATGGTTTGAGTCTCAGGATACTCAAAGGTGTTTGTAACGGGGTACAAACCTACGGATTTTGGTACACAGATTATTTTCCTGATTCAGAAATGGAAAATGTTTCACTCTTTGATCTAAAAGCACCTGTTCTCACAGTGGTCCTGACAGTCCTGTTAGCTGAATGTGAACTGTGAGATTTTCAAGACTATAGGGTGAACCTGCCCTGTGCTGCAAAACACAGAAACAGACCACAGCAATACAGCATTGTTGCTGTGATATTTTCCATCTGATCTCATTTCCATTCATTTTGTAACCAAACTGATGAAGACATATTGTTTGTTCATTGACATACGCATTAAAAAAAGAAAATACCTCAAGATTTAAATAGCGATCTTTGCTGTGGTCAGGAAAGTGTGATGCTACAAGTGTGTAATTCTAGTTGCCTCCATATTTTGTTCCATAAGTATTCATGTTTTCTCAAATCACTAGGAATACAGTAGATGGAAAAACAGTAACTTTTTTTTCACAAAAAGTCCTTGCCATTTCAAAAAATTTCCAATATGGAAACTGGGCAAAGTAGTAGCCATTAATTCATTCAGATTTTCTCTTGATTATTTCCCTGTGAAAGTATAATTTTTATTACTTTTTATGGTGGTAAGGAGAAGGGAGAGAGATATAATACGCATTTTTCTCCCAGGATTCTTCCACTTCTGTGATCTTTCATCTTGCTATTGAAAGCAGAGGGAAAGGGATAGAGATTATGCAGAGAGAGCATTCAGGAAAAAAAAAAAAAGGTCCTTTGAAAGTTTTCAGTCTAGAGAAAAAGGCTATTTTAGGGTGGCAAGAAGCTCTAAAAATGTTAAATGAGTGTTTCAAAATTTGACATTTCATACTTTGATGTCTATTGCTGTAGGGTAAACACTCAATAGATAATGCATTGGAAACTTTTGCCAAGCATAAATCTTAGATTAGTAAGATACAAAGGTCATGTATAGATTTAAATAGATGTGTTAAAGGCTATTGAAATGTTGATTATTTGAATTTTAGGTTAGAATATTACTGTGACCTATACATGAGAAATTAGGCACAGACATTTATTATCAGGTTTTAACTGTAAAATTGTTACACCTTGCTCAGTGAAGGTGGACATCAGAGTTAAGGCAGATTGTAGGATACTAAATTAAGAAAACAATCACTGTGAGGTCAATGGGAGAGAAAGATCTTTTCAGACTGCAACTGTGTAAAAAGAGGCAGAATGAGAAACTAAGTATATTAAAAAGAAATGAAAAAGAGTTTATGAAATCCAGTGGGAAAAACATAAGGGAAATCATTATGAGTGCAGACTAAGGGATGTGAACACTTCTATTCCTGAGTTCAGTTATTGCTTCCTTGGTGACCACTCTCTGCAGGTTCTCAAAATATTGAGGTAGGAGCTGGTTAGCCTCAGAAATGTGATTATCAGTAATGGGAAAGCATTAAGAAAGGACTACATGTAATGAATAGAAGGCAACACTTCCAGATGGTGAAATTAATTAGAAAGTGAAGCATGAACATGGGGAATTTATAAAAACCTCATAGAAAAGGTCACTGAACATAGGACTGAACCAAGTATGGCAGATATTTGCCAAGGGATTTTTCATGGCCAGCCATGGTTTGCTCTGCTGCCCGCGAAGAACCACATTTTAATTTGGGAGGTAAAAATCTACACTGAGTTGATACCAGTAGTTTATTCCTACTAACACTAATCAGGTTCCCTGAAGGACCCATTTCCTTTAAGGAACAACATGTAGGAGGTTTAAATCATTTATTCACCACAGCTAATACATAAACATAGGTTAAATGCAAAACAGCAGAAAGGAGTTGACTACTTGGTATGTATAACAAGATTTCCATTGCCTATCATTAATATCCTGAAACATGGGGAGAGGTCAGATGTTAGTCTCCTGTAGATCTGTAAGACTCTTTTCTGAAATATTCTGTAGCAGTCTGTGGTTTTCCTGCAGTCTTACCTGGGGTATGAACACAGAGCACAATCTGTTCCTAAACTTATGCATGGCACACATGTATGTAGCATTTAAGAAGTACCTGAGCAAGGCAAGCTGCCATAATATGAATACAGTTCTTTTCTCATCCTACAATTATGCTCATAATAAGCCCCAGGCCAACTCTGCCTCAAGTCAGAAGGATACCCAAAGTCTTCTGATAGCAAATGACACTGTACTAATTCACTGCACTATTTACTTTCCAAGGGGTGGAATGGGAATTTACAACAGCTAAAGATGTTCATGGATTAAGAAGATATCCATCCCTTTAAGTACTCTCTGTTTACAGGGACTTCTGGGAATGCTTCTGAAGTACAGTGATTTCCAGCATTTGTTTCTTGCACAAGTAATGCCTTGCTCCCCACAAAATAAATTAACTACATCATGAACATAAAGTGAAGAGTAAATAACTCTTCACAACCAGAAACAAAGATTTTTGGGGTGAATCTAATGATCCTGGGAAAAAATCAATCATTTCAATTTAGTTTCAACATGCACCACCTTTATTGTATATTGATTTTCTACCTCCACAAACAGCTTCACACCAGAAAGTGAGGCAGGATGGTGACCCTCCTCCCTGCTTTACCACTATCAGCTTTTACAAAAATCCCTGCTGTGCCACATCACTGGAACAAGTGTTATGTGTATATATGGATGCCAGAGGATCTTTATAAGTGAAAAAAATGAAAGACTCATTATTTTATTTCTAGGGAGATTTTAGAGCACAATGTTTCATCTATGTGGTGAATACAGTGGTGGTGGGGTTATACTTCCTAGTGAAAGGGTAGATTCAGTCATGATTTTGTAAACAAAGAGCTGAGAAAATATGTTTCTTATTCCTGAGAAATTCTCATGAGTAAAACTGGAGGTATCAGTGGATGGATTTTGTCCCACTAAAAAGCTTAAAGAGCCAGTCCAAACACAGGCTCAAGACCACAAGTAGCAACAATGCAGTCAGTATCTCATTTTTTGAAATGGGAAGGTTTTTCAACCTCTGACTGTCCCTTCTGCATCCCTTTGCACATGCTGAGCAGTTCCTTTTTTCTTTGCTCACCAAAGAGTTTTCTTGGCTAAAAAAAAACAAACCAAAAAACAAACGATAAGAAAACTAAAATGTTTCTTATCAACTTGAAAACTAAGTAAACTCTTTTACACAGCAACTAAAGAGTTTGAATTCCAAACCAAGCTTTCTCCAAAAGCCATGATTGTTCTGAATCTCAGACATGAATTTGTCCTGCCAATAGCTTCAGGTGACTCAAACCAAACTTTTAAGAAATTCTGAGTGGATTAGTGAAAGCAGTGTTACTTCATGCTGTCTCATAGATTCAATCTAATCAAAACAAAATTCCTTATCCAGGCAAGCAAAAATTCAACTGAGTATGGTGAGAGGTCACAACTGCAAGAGAAATGCTGTCTCAGGAGCTACCTGATACAGGAGATTAAAAAAAGCAAAAACAACCAAACAACAAAAAAATCAACAAAATAACTTTATGGCCAGTATTTTATGACCAAAGACCATGTGGAGAGTGAAGCCACTAACAAGTAGTCAGTAAAAATGTAAGGCAGAAAAGGGAGTATTAAGCAAGGTGGTGGCCAGCAGTGCATTAGAAGGATGCAAATGTGCTCCTTGAAAAACAATCTGCCTGGTAGCGAGCTGTGTCTAGAACTGAGATATCAAGCTAAGATGTGATAATAGGAATTGTGCAGGGTACTTGTAGCTACATGGAAAAACTAAAATCTGCTTCTGTTGCCTAAGGGATAACTCTTCTGGTTTTAATCTAGTTCTAGCAATAACAGAAATAAGTTCATAGAAATTGGTTCTGTTACTGGTTTTCAACAAATTTTGTTCAGCTGCACTGCACATATAAGATGGATCAGGCTTTCCTTACTCTGCATCTTTTATACACCACTATTTGGTTTGGTTTTGGTTTGGTTTTTGTTTGTTTGTTTGTTTGTTTGTTTTTTTCATGAACTGTCCCATGAATTTCTCTGGTTCAATAGAGTGAAAATTGTAAGAATCAGCTGATGCAACTTGATCTGGGACACAATTGCCTGACAACACAATGCCTGAGTTCATAATTCCTAAGATGCTAATCAACCAGAGTTCATAACAACCTAACAACAACATTCTCCAACTATTCTCCATCAAGAAGTTCTAGGCAGAAAGGGTAAATCTGCGCTACATTTCTACAGAACTTGACCACAAGATTTGTTGACGTTACACCGAAAATCAGATAATCATTCATTATTTATTGCTATTTAACACAGTGAAAGGTTTCCATCAGCCATTTAACAAAACTGCGAAATTAATGGTCACATGCAAAACTTTGGCAAAAGTTAATTTGCTTTATGCTCTTGGCAAACTTTCTCACCGTCTTCCTAAACTCAATGTTTTCTGCCTGTATGATCCTGACAGAGGTTATTCTTATTTCTAAGAGATTTGTGCCTTGTAAATCACTTCATTATTGGTGGTGCAATAGTATGCTCAAAATCTCTGACAAACTTTCTCCTAGCCAGGACAACGCTGTCAGGTGAGAGTTTTCTGTCATTACTTCTCTCCTATTACAAAACCTTTTGACCACTGAAAGTCAGATGAAGGAAAAATATAAAACCTGTCTAAACCTACTGTTCTTTTAATATATTTGTATTTTAGGGAGCATGATTGTTGAAAGCTGATGTTGGCAATATTACCAAAGGTGGATGATTAAAGTAAATGTTGCTATAAATAATCTCAATGTGACATGATTAGAAAAAGAATAATAACAACAAAGATGTGCAGATATGTAATGTAACTTATGGCCTAATATGAGGTAAACTTGATATTTCTACACTTCTTTCTCAGTATATGAAAGTGAAAAATGTTTGAGTATACTAAAACATTGTGAATTTTAAGTAGTAAAAATTTAAGAATAGGTAAAGTTGATAACTATTATGAGAAGCATATATGTTTAAATACATATTTATTTACACAAACATAGGACCAGACATTAAATTTGGAGGAGTAGGAGAAAACAGTCTAGGCAGACAATAGGCATGGCTGATTTCATGGCTGATGGGAAGACTTTTCCCTGTAGCTCTGAATCAGTTTGAGATTGTTAGAGCATAAAGACCCAATCTATTTTCAGGGTGAGAATGAAAGCTGGAGGGTGAAAAGTAAACTTACAAACATGAAAAAGTGAAATGAAGTTGACCAAAAGAGAATAAAAGTCTGGGGCGAACTCCAAACTTCCTGTCCCATCAAGCGTATCAGACACACTGGCCACTAACCTCAGTCTCTGTAGCTGCAGATTTTGGAAGCGTTGCAGCCTGGGGTAAAATCTCTCAGTAGGATGAACAATCACTGAGCAATTTGCTTTAAGCTTTGCCAAGGCAGCCACATTTGCTTTCAGCAGTGTGTACGGGGATCTCTAACTTGCCTGTGGTTCTTTCTAGCTCTTCACCTTTGCAGTTTTCCTTTTAACAGCTGGGCCTCTCTCATTTGAATTTCATCCTAATTAAGCTACAAGATTTTGGCACGCTTTGTCCACTCCTATTATTGCAAATGGGCCTTAGTGTACTGTAGAAGCCTGTCCAAGTCAAAGAAAGGTATATTTTCTGTATTTTTTTTTACTGGAAATTTTAAAAGTTTCTACATGGTCTTAAGATTTGCTTAACTTGTAGATCCCCCTAGCCTATTAGCCTGCAAGCTGCTGGTCAGCTTTATGTTTCTGGAGGCCTTGTTGAACATCTGGGCAGGAAACCAGCTGGGTAATTTTAAAATATTCACTTTCCAGAGAAAAATCACAATGTGAATGGCTTTAGACACATTCAGTATAGCTGAAAATTAGAATCCAGGTAGTGATGGATGATCCATAATATTGACCTAGGTGTACCAGCAGCACCTCCTGCCTACTTTGGATCAAATTTCTCTTGGACAATGAACAAACCTGAAGGCAGGTAGATGAATCATATAGCAACAAAATGGCAACAGGAGGCCAGGTAGGGTGTGTCATTGATTACTTATCAGAGAAGGTTCTTTTCTGAGAAAAAGTCTGTTTCTCAAAATAAGAAAATGCTAGTAAATCAGATGAATATCTAAACACTATTATGGGGCCTTTAATAAAAGCCACCAATTGCAATAGATTCCAAACAAGATGCCGAGACTTACCTAAAGGAGAACCAGACAAAAAATGGCCTTTAACTTTACACTACCAGATTTAGGTTTTATTCATAATAAAAAAATGAGACGAAGATCCTTTTCAACATGAGTGCAAGTATTAGAAAAAAAAAAAAAAGCGCTCTTTTGCATAATTTATTACATTTTCTTTTTATTAGTCTTGAATATTGTTCTGGTTTTGTAAAACAATCACATTGCATTTGTCCAAGCAAGTGTGCAATAAAGCAAGTGTATAGTAAGTATCACAGAGTGTAGGCCCTTGCTTAGTAAAGCCTTTTTATATTGTTATTATTTTGGTTTGGTTTTTTAGTGATTTTTTTTTGTTTTGTTTTGTTTTTGTTTTTCTCAGTTATGGTGAGTTAACCATAGTAGTCTGAATCAGTCAGTTGGCCACTTTAGCCTATCAAAGATTCTAACACCTCTGTCTCTTAAAATCCTGTCTCATTAACCTGCCATGTTTACATACAAGGGAGCCCATCAATTCATGGAGCTCAAAATAAGAATCACATTTTCATGAAAGATCATTCAGAGCAAGTATTTTTGTACATTAAGTGGGAATACAAACAACCTTGGAGTACCCACGAGGGAGAGTTGTTTGGAACAGCTGTAACTTGATTATTAAAAAAATAAAATTTAATGGGTATAGAAACATAAAAGCCACAAAAGCTAGTGTCTTGTTATGCATAAACAAACACTGGCAGCCTTGACGATAATAAATGGTCTTCCAGGCCTAATCTGTTCTTTTTAACAGGTGGTATTTCATATTCAGACTTCATCAATGGGATAATTTTCTTGTTAAAGAATAAAGATATTATCTTAACAAATAACTTCTACTTCCATGCATAACTGGCTTAGTAGGCTAAGCAGCAGGGGTGAAATTCTGGCACTATCGAGGCAATACACGTTTACTTGCACGGTGTGTGAGAAAGGCTGTCATGGGCAGCATAAAGAAAAGTTTCCGAGTGGGCAGCCTCATATGTTCGCAGGTAGGTGTTCAGCAGCAGCCTAATCTAGTGATGCAGATGGCCAAGTCTTCCTCCAAGAACTGACTTTTAACTGGATGAGCATAGGAGAAATACAGAACAAATTTTAAAGCCATTTGCAGTATAACATCCTCTGTAAATCCAGACTAAAGCTCCGAAAGGTTTTGTTGACAAACATACTGAAAAAGAGTCAGTCTCTCTCCAGGAAAGTTTACTGTTGGTATATGGAAGAAAAACGATAAGAAAAAATATTTGCAGATGCAAAACTGAAGCCAGATCTAGTGAATGCTCCTCTTGCCTTATAACAGCAGAACACTCTTTTCTGACCAATTATATTAAGTGTTGTATTTTGATGGAAATGATTTTATACTGTGTAGATTAAGACTCAAAAGCTTTGCAGAACTGTGCTTAGAGCTGAAATAGTAAGCAGTTTAACAAAAAGGATTAGCCATCCACTTGTTTACAAGTTTCAGATGTCTCAAAGCATTTTTCAAAGAACAGAGGTCTGCTCCTGTCACTACTGATTGTACAGAAATATTCACAACCTCTGAAAGTTTCAGGAGGAAATATTCTTTTCATTTCATGTTGCTTTGCTGGCTGCTCTCTGACAAGCAATAACATCATGCTTGAAAAGCTCAGTGATCCCCCAGACACTCAGATAATCCCATGAGCCAGTTGCAGCTGGCCACGTGATCCTCTCACAGTGGTACCTGACATTCATAAAGGTCTTGAAAGGCCAGCAGCCAACATTCGGTGCTCCTGATACCAGTCCCTTTCCTTTTAACACCTCCCCTGTCACAACACCACCTACCTCTCTTTACAAGGTCTTTTGCTGTAGAATAATTGGTGTTGGCAATCTCAACAGTTGCTAATAAAGCTGCCTGAATGGACTTGCCAGAACAACCAGTTGCTCCTGTTATCCACCACTGAGCTCACTGGCTTTAGCTAATCTCCTGCGTTAAAACTGCTGAGGAAAACCCAGCAGTTGCCAGGGAATAAACATTAAGAAGAAAACTGAGTAGTTTTATGCCATGTGTTTGAAAATACAGAGAAACTTGGACAGAACTATGCATATGTAAGAGAAATCCCCAAGTCTGCAGAGATGGCGCATGGCTGTGTCTTGCATGTGCCATAGCAGCAGTTTTGTCAGAGACTGAATTTATTCTCAGAAGAGGAAGATGAAGAAACACCTTTTCCCAACAGTGTTAGGTGAAGTGATGATTCAGTTTGACATATATAGGTAGAATAAAATCAGAGATTGTTCATTAGTTTAGTGGCCATTAGCAGAAATCAATTGCTGCCCAAGTCTGCATTTTCACTGTAAGCTTGTCTGATTCTAGTAATGGGAAGGGGACTGAAAACCCAAATACTTGTGCTAATTTTAAAACCAGAAGTCTAAAGTAATTGAAAATAAACAAATACTGTCATTAGCTGTTTTTTTTTCTTGTTTAAAACTGAAACATTGGTTTTCTAATTTGGCCAGAACTTCAAGTGGAAATTAAGAGGGAAAAGTAAAAAAAAAATCAAGATAGCATAAGCATGTTCTTACTGGAAGTCAGCCATGATTTAAGATGTCACCAATGTATCAGTTATAGCCTTCCTTCATAATAGAATTACATCCAGTTTCCTTGTATTCTACCAAAAATAGAGGCTATATCGTGTTTCAGCAGATGTCTTTTAGGTTTTGAACTAGCCCAGAAGACAGTGGCGGGAAAAAAAAATAGGGGGAAATTTTTAAAGTTCATAATGAGTAAATGTTCTTCTAAGAAGAAGATATCACTTTGGCATGTCTTACTATTGATGAAGTGAGTGCTTTCTGGTTTACCTTTTATGTCACCCTTTCAGATCAAAGACTTCATGAGAGAAAAAAAGTTTCTATTAAGCAAACTTCCTACTGCTTCTAAGCAACACACGAACACTGAAGAGGGAAAGCTAGACTTTTACCTGTTTTGCTCCTCTTCACACTGTCAGAAATGAAATTTTGATTATCTTGAAAACGGAAAACTTTTAAACCAAAAGAAGTATAATTGCGTGCTTTTATATTTTGATAGGAAAGAAAACATAGCAGATTTTCACACCCACTTAAATACTGCTCATCCTTTCCATACATGCTCCCACATGCATGTGCACACATACACAGATTTGCCCTGGTGTGTCCTTAGTCAGACAAAGGGAAATAGCCTCTGCCTCCCACTCAGATTCACATTATCCACTGTGACCTGTAGTTGGAGAAATCTACAACTTCATCACTGGCTTTGCCAGTGCTACAAAAGCAGCTGATACACTACAGTCCCAAAGGCACCAAGGTCACTTCAGCACTTCCCAACAGAGCAGTTAATAACAACCAATATTCCTCCAGTTCCCCTCATTTTCAGGCAGCTACAGATAATCTCCCTGAACCACCAAATCAATACCTCCTGCTCCACGGTGCCAGTTCCACACCAATCATGGTGTGTATGCCCAGCATGGGTCTAGGAGGCTATTGCCAAGTTCAAAGTAGAAAAGTCTAATTAATTCATCTCTGAGGCCACGATGTAAATTAGGGACTGGCTCAGTTTGACTCTACAGGATGTTCTCACAGCTGTCTCCCCCTTCCCAATCTGTTACACCTCAGAACAAGAGAAGTGCAAGACAAGCCAGTGTGCATGTTGAACTATGCATTCAAATTCCTGGTGCTTAAATAGCTAAAAAAAATTTAAATCTTAATGGCTTAATTAAACCAGAAACTGCTCAATGCACCTCCTTAAATCTCAGCTTCCAGATAGATCTCTCTTTGAATGAACCAACAGCAAGACAGTAAGTATAACTACTATGGCAAGTAATTTAGTGATACAATAACTTCTCACCCATTTACATCATTTCATCAGACTTTGGTCAGAGAAATTTCCTGGCATAACAGATCACAGGAAGCACCCACTAGGATAAAATAAACACCAGTGTGTATTCTGCACATGTGTTAGAAGAACAGACTTTAGTTAAATTCTGTGGTCCTCCACAGGTCTTATCTTGTTCAGAAGAATGGTAGAGGTCATGCTCTTTAGAGAGGTAACAACTATTTTCAGAAAAAAGAAATGTGAGATCTTTGTTTCAGAACAAAGTTGCAAGTCAGAAATCCAAGAAAGTATAATTCCTTAGATTTTTCTCCTTAGATATTTCACACAAAATGAAGAATACTTTTTTTCAGAATAACAATAATGTTTTTATTTGTTATTATTTTGTTGATTTCTGTCATTCAGTCATTCAGACACAAAAATGACTGTCCTGTGTCAGAGCATGTTTTGAAATTGAACAAATTAGTTCAAAAGGAGAAACATATTTTTGTTTTGTTAAAAACCATAAATTATGTATTTATGTAAAGATTTGTTCTCTACAATAGATATACTTTATACTGTAGTACTTCAGCTGTTTAAATTTGGTGAAGAATAGGGAAGAAAGGCAAACAGTTTCAATTGAAAAAAAAATATATTCAGAATTTTCATTTCATCAGTATCATTCCCTCTCTCCTAACACTTCTCTACACTAGGATAAAACAACAACCAAATATTCAACAGTTTTCTATTTTTTACATCACACATCATACACTTCTATGCGATTGTAACACACATACATGAGTTGCAAAGCTTACTGTGTGACAATGGGACTAGAGAGCGTGTGAGCTCCACCTCAATATGCTGAGCAGCTGTAATGAAACAATCCTGACATCTCTCTGCCTATCTTGATGTCAGATCTGAAGGTCACCTCATTCCCAGCAAGTCTCAAGAGAAGAAAGTGAGAGCACAAAGTGCACCATGCAAGGGAATTTTGATCAGCGGTGCTTTGTTCAGATCAGGCCCTTCATCCACATCTTAGGCCTGTCCTGAGGACCACTGTCTTGAATGGGCCCTCTTGTTTTCACTTCTCCCATCACACATTAGTGGATCTCTGATGCTAATCTTTCTCTCTTCTGGGATTTCAACTGCCAGCTTCCCAACCCTTTTGGAAGATTTCTTGAAAAAGAAACAGCATACTTTGATATTTTGTTTTTATAGGCTGAATACATTGTTAGAGGGCACCTTCCCCAAACATAACTGCCTCCAAAACCCTCTACCAGGAGGTCTTTGGCGCGTGGGTGCTTGGCTGGGCTGTCATGATATTCCCCACGTGACAGTGTAGTAGCCATCACATTGAACATATATGTTCCATTTACATTCACGACTATTTCTTAATGATACATATTACGTAGCCTGATAGTTGAGTTTCATGTGCCAGATATCTCCATGTCTAATGAAATGAGGCTGCTTCTCAAGGGGCAGCTTGTAGACAAAAGAGGCTAGAATCAGATGGAATTTCTTTGCTGAATTGAATCCTGAACTGCCGCTGCTCCCCCAACACATGCCTGCACTACCAAAGCATTTTCTCCATCTCCTTTCCTAGATTTCATAGCATCTTTCCAGTTTCTTACTCACAAGAGGACAAAAATCTGAGTAAGGCTAGAGAGAAAAGGTTGGGGGTGTTATATGTGGGAACTGTAATAGTAGGAGACAGAATGGGATGGGGTGGGATGTGTGTTGGGGATTAGCTGTGAATGCCAAAAACAGAAGTAAATTAAACAGAAAGTCCTTGATGGAGATGAAAAAATATCACAGTCTAAGGACTCAAACTCAGCTTTTATCTGGTTTTATCTGTTTGTTTGTTTGTTGGTTTGTTTTTTTAAACTTGGATTTCTTTTTAACCAGTTTCAAACTCTACATAGGTTATTAGAGAACTGCAAACATGTTCTTGGGTTTCAAACCTGTTTGTAGTGATTAACTAGGACAGCAGAGTCAGGGCCAGGACAGGAAGCCCCTGGTGACCACCTGAACCTGGCTCTCTTATCCCATTCAGATGTTAATGGGATGCACAGGACTATAATCTGCACTCCAGTATCATGTTAGCAAATCAAAATGCCTTGTGACAACAGGAACACCCCATGGTATTAGTGACTTTCTGAAATGTCTCATTAGATCTTCATAGCAGTGTAAATTAAACAGGTCAGGTCTGCCTGAAGCAGACATGACTCTCCTGAATGCTGATTGCCTGCTGCTGCAGAGGCAAGGCTGGAATGGAACTTATTTGCAGCCATTTTTCAGGTTCCAGAGCTGTCCTCTCCAGGTCAGATAGGCAGGGCCAGAGGAAACAGCCTCAAGCTGCACCAGGCAAGGTTTAGATTAGCGTATTAGGAAAGGTTTCTTCACAAAAAGGGTGCTCAGGCATTGAAGCAGGCTGCCCAGAGAAGTGGTGGAATCAGCATCCCTGGAAGTGATCAAAAGGCAAGTGGATGTGGTACCTGGGGACATTGTTTAGTGGTGAACATACATGGTGGTGCTCCATTAACATTTGGATTTGATGATTTTAGATGTTTTATCCAACCTTAATTATTCCTTTTTGTTCTATAATGGAATTAGGGAAACAGTAAAAAGGTCAGTCTGCTGGATGAGAAACTATGCATTGCTTCGCTATCGTTTGCAGAAATCAAAGACCCTTCAAACCAGACCCCTCTTCTTTTCTTTATTTCCCCCAGTCAGCTTTTTTCTTCTAAAAGTCTTCACAACTCATTTTGCAATTCGCATTCCACAGTATTTTATTTACTCGTGTAGTTAATATCTGTTTTGGCAGTTAAATATCCTTCCCTAACAGAGCAGTGTTAATGGATTTTCAGAGACCAGGCTGACTTCAATACTCTGAATTTAACTTGGACTAACCTAATCCTGATGTGCATCAAGTCAGAAAATTCTTTCAGTTCCAGGGCCATGAAGAGAAAACAGCTTGAATTACAGTCACCAAGTTTGAACTATCATGAGTAGATTTGAACCTGAATCTCTTGTAGGATTGAAAAGCAAAAGAAAAATCAGTGACTGGACTACAGGTAAGAAAAAGGTCTCAGTGAGCCTACAGGATGGTTTCAAAGAACGGATCAAATACAAGTCAAAAGCAAAGGGGAGGATGAATTCAGTCATAGGGTTGAGATTAGGAATGAAAAGAAAGGACAGGCAGATGGTGGAAACTCCTGTGATCCACACAAACTTACTTCACCCTCTCTTCCTCTTTCTTGTGGCTGAAAAATGAACTATGAACAATCATAAACAGGAACAGCTTATGAACACTTATATACTACTTTGACTCGTGTAAACATGTGCCTCTTATCTTAAAGTCACAAGTTCCATCCCCTGATAATGCTCTATTATCACAATATGGGAAAATAAAATGGTTTTGTTGCCTATATAAGACTGTGCCATTCTGCAGCAGAGATGTATTCTAATAAGAATATCTACATCAGTCCTGATAACTATGTGTTTTACAGTGTCCCAGTGTCTCCTCTTCTGTGATTGCATAGCCTCTTCCTTCCTTTCCCTTGGAAAGGGTCTGATGTGAAGAACATGGTGAATTGCATGGTGTCAGTAGGTAGACATTCTTCATAACTCTCCGTTTAGTAACCAAGGACTCAGCAAAGTCAGAGATAAAAAATTCCGGGGTTGGTAGATTACTGATGTTCTCCTACCAAGAAGGCAAGCAGCTCAACAAGGTAAATGGTCTTGGGCCTTGGCTGCACTGCTAAAGATAGAAGAGAAACCTCTCAAGAGAAATGGGAGCGTCCTGCTGAAAATGGCTACCACAGCAGCAAGTCATCATGAAAGATGAGCCCTCTCCTCCTGCCAACAAAATGAATGGTGCAGGTGGTTTGGTTTAAAAGGGAGTTTGCACCACGGGATGAAAGATTTCCCAGTTGAGAGACCCAATTAACAGAGGTGACCAAGTCATTTAGTATACTTTAAACATGAATCCTCTGTTTCCCTTTTAAAAGAGTTGATAGGTAATTAACTACAAAACCACTCATCGTTTTCTATCAATGTGTAGATTGTGACATGGTAAAGTTCATGTTTTAAATTAGGAAATAGATTTAGATGATGAGATCATGAAATGCAGATCTAGACTTACACATTCCCCAACTCAGGCAGGAATTTGGCTTGAAGGATGAATCTGAATTTTGGCATTTTCTTTTAAATGTAGACAAAAGCTGTGAAATTCAAATCAGTAGCAGAATTGTTACAGAGCTCTGTAGGTGCATGGATCCATATGCCAGAGGAGGGTCAGCTTTATTTCAAGCTCAGAATAAAGGTACGTATATTAAAATATGAAACCTGTAACAGCTTTGAAATTTGCTTTCCTGAACACCATGCCACATTTTTACAGGTTCAAATTTAACTTTAACTTTAATAAGACTGGATATTTTCACTGAAAGCAACCTGAGTTTCTGCTTAATAATATCATCCAAAAATTCCCAGGCCTGAAGTTCTATGTCGCAATTTCCACGGGATTTTCACATCTCCATGCATTAGGTCAGACAATTCATGGAAAGGTCAGCACAACAGCCTGCTGTCCAGAGCTGTGAAGCTAAGAGGTGTTTGAGGAAAGCATGAAAAATATTTTCTTAAATAAAAGGTAATTTCAGAATCTGGGAAGAGTCTGTACCAGCTTCTTAATTTTTTTTTTCCAGAGTTAGAGCAGAATACCTGATATTTCTGTCAAGACTGAACAATGAGATGAATGCCCCAAATATCTGCTAGAACTGAATTCTACATATTATGTATTTATCAGAAACTTTGATTCTTTGAATGAAGTGAGCTCGCTCAGTGGTTTTGCCAGATTTCAGTGATTTCAGTGATTTGCCAGATTTAACTGTCTTTCAGACCTTTTGCTGGTAGAGACGTGGGAATCTTTGCAACTTTAGTTGACTCAGAAAAGTGCATTAAATGCATTACAGTAATGGCTTTCTTGGCAGTAGTTTTTTTCTTTTATTCTTTTTTTTTCTTTCTTTCTTTTTTTTTTTTTTTCCTTTAATCAAAGCAGTTCTTCAGGAAAGATCTTCGGTGTAAAAGCAAGTACAACCATTGCACTTATAGCTTTATGCTCATATGCTGGACTGCTGGACTGGCATTTGCAAAATGCCAGCTAGGAAACTTGATCCAGCCTCAGTGCAAAGAAGGTGTCTCCATTTCTGAGACCTGTGGATATTAAGACTTCTGTTTCTCTACTACTTCATTATCCAGCAACTTAAAGTCCTAGCCAAATGACATTTTTTTTCCTTTTACCTAAATAAACTTTGAAGTAAGTGCATTCTCCTCTTGAAATTCCTGGGCAGAACTGAAACCAGCAGAACATTTCTGCATTGACTAGAAAAGGTCTCCTTTAGCATTGTCAGCCTTTAAGCACATCAGTGAGGAAGAGGAGCTTTGCACACACATACCAGCATGTACTGTGAGGACAAATCACAGAGAGAATGATCTCTTGAGGACGAACACCATAACACCAATACTGCTATATACATTTGCTTTGATTTTTGCTATGGAAATGTGAGGTACTACAAAACTTTGAAAAATTTAGATTCTAGTCTGAATATGCTAGAGCTGCACTGGAAAATAGACTGTACTGGGGATTTTGTTTCCTTGATAGACAAAATGGAAGAAGTTTTAGGTTGGGGTAGTATTTATAACAGTAGGACTGTGTTGTCACCTCATACAGCATTTGTTGTTGTTGGCTAGACTTCACGAACGAATATTTTGGGATAAGCCTGCACAATGGATTTTTTAGGTGAGCCACAGTGTGCGCGGAACTGGCCTCACCCCCTTTACTCCTGAGGTTTATTTTGCCACGGCCGAGCAGCTCGGACGGTGACAGCGAGTTCCTCGGGATTCGAACTGGCATCCTCAGAGGAGGAGCCGGTTCCAGAGGCAGTAACTTACACCATTACAGCATCAGTCTGGCTACAACTAAGCCCTTAATTTATGAACATCATAACTGTGATATGACATATAGTCTCATATATGGATGGAGGAGGGGTTTTAGTACCCAAAGAAAATAGAACCGAATCATCTATTACAGAAAAGCACAATGAGATCCAATTGGTAGATTCAGCTGGGATTAAATTACTAATTTTTACTATGAGGGTGGCTAACTGGTAGAACAATTGACAGAGGAAATACAGCAGCTTTTCCAGTACTAGAACTCTCTAAATCAAAACTGAGTGCATAGAAAATTCTATAATCATAAGAACTAGAATCAGTAAAAGGTTTTCTATATAAAATAGAAATGTCTGTGTTACATATATTAGTTATAGTAGTCCATTATGGTTTTAAAACACACATATATTTAAAAGGAATCTTACTGCAAGTCCTTATTTTGGCAGAGGAGATATTTGAACTGCCCTCAAACTATGTATTTCAGCACTGGAATGGCCCACATGGAGCTCTTTTTTGCTTCAGATAATGTGCTGCTCTTGCTTAATCCAAAGCAGCCATACTGCTGGCTCTGACCCAGACAAACTGCAAGGCATTTAGAAAACCAGCTCCCCTGATGTTCTGTTGGGTTTCTGTGTCCAGTTTCCTAAAGCCTATTAACAATCTGATGGCTAAATTAACTTGCTACCTAAGGTGGTGAAAATAATGGAATAAATTACTCCCAGATAAACTATGAACATCACCACCTTATGATCTATCTCACAGTTTTTTTCCTTTGCCATTCAAAGAAAAATCAGAATCTGGCCTGATAAGTCTGTATCAACAAATCCTGTAGCAGACAATTCCTGAAAACAAGAAAGGACATCCCTGCTTGGCAATATTATTTCTCATCTCTATCTATGTATTTTAAAGGCAGCTTGATCTTTCACACTCTCCCTATGGTCATTTAACTGTTTTGAATTGTTACAAGTTGCTTTAGCAAGCGAAGATTTATAGATGCATGTGTGTTGACAAACTTATTGAAAGAAACTGCAGCATATTCTGAAAGTCTCTAGAAAGAAATAAAGGCAGTGGGAGGTCTGTATTTGACTCCCTGGTTTTGAAATCTGCTGGGGCACAAACTCACAATCAGCTCCCTGTAAGTTTTCATTCAGACTGAAGTCTGTCCAAAGTCTATCAGACAGAAGAATGGGCAAGAGCAAGGGGGCTTCTCTCCACCAGTGAGGATTCCATCATGCATAAAAATGAAGGGGGAAAAAAAAAAAAAAAAAAAAAAAGAGAAAAAAGCAGCTACCAATGCATTAACTAGCAATATAAATAAAACCGAGAACAGAAAACTAAGCCATGCTATCTAATTATTACAGTGCTTCATGATGATCAGGCCCTGAAATGATTACTTTTGAATTACATGTTTCTGCTTAACACCAAAGCAAAATTTTGGTGCTGAACCATCCTGAACTCAGGGTATTCCCATAATTTTAGATAGTTTAGCACTCCTTAGGATGGTTGATTAAGAAAGCCTTTCTGTGGTAGGAGAAGATCCATGAATGTAGTCACCACTTCCTGACAACTGCAGGTAATGGGACTCTTCCAGTAAACCGTTTTTCATCTTCATCTGGCTGCTATTCTGGTCCCAGCTGTGCTATTGCAGCTGCTGTAATAAAAAAGAGAATGGATTGGGGGAAGATTTTTATTCCATAATATTGTATTCCAGTTCCAGTCTTGAGCGTCAGTATTTAAAGTGGTACCTAACTAGAGCCCTGATGTTCGTTTTATGGCAGCACAGCAAGTTGCCACCCATCAGCTGGCTGCAGATACCTTAACATACCACTCAGGCCCTATAAAATGCAGTAGTTTCAAGGAGGTGGCTTATACTTTTAAGAATTTAACTGTACTGTAAAAAATGCAAATGTCTGCTTGCTGTTGTCCAACTAATAACAGGAAAGATATTATGAAATAATATAAAAATTCTAGGAAATGCTAAGAAAGTTTTTTTGCCTCTGTGTCAGCTTCAATGCCCTACATATAAAGTTTAGTCTATGATTTAAAACTGCTCTGAAAGGTGACAAGTCTACTAAGTCCCTAACTCTCTCTCCTCTCATCTCTCTGAGGACTCATCACTTCAAGTGTTTAGCTTAAAGAGGTCAAGGTACTCATTACACAAATAATAGATTTGTCTTACGCAGGAAATGTATGGGAATACAGATTCTTTGCCCTCTGCATGATGCAGACTAGTTTAGCAAGAGAATTTTCCCCATATTTTTCAATGTTCGACCATGGTTGGTGTTTAAAAGGCTTTAACTTGTGCATTTCCAGATGCCCTTGGACACACAGACTGACAAGCCTGGCTGAGATACCTCACTCCACCCCTTTATGCTTAAATTAATTCCCCAACATTCACCCAAAGAGGAGGAAAGAATAAAATCCTCCTCTATCAGCTTATAGGAGATAAAATCCTTTCTATCAGCTAAAAAGACCACCCTATCTGGGCACTTGCCACTATCACAGTCCACGTTGGGGATTCAGAAAATATTGTTTCCCTCTTTATTTCTTATCAAAAGAGCTTTCAAAGGATTTGTATAAAACAACCAAGAGGTAATGCTGGTGCTAGAGGCTGTATACATGCAAACTGTCATCATGGAGAATTTACAAGTGAAGTATACCATAAAAAAAAGCTGGAGACAGTTTCAGATCTTTCATAATCTGGACATCAAGGTGGAATAGACTCACCCTTCTTCATTCCTGTCAGTAAAGTGGCAGCACCCATGGATTTAGGGAAACATTCAGTCTGAAAACAGCTTTTTAACTTGGTTGTATTATCAGTCTAGGTAGGCATGTTGTTTTTTTTAAACCAGGTCTGCTTTTAGTGGAAATTACTGGCATATATTCTAGGGGTACAACCTTGTTCTAGGCATGGGAAAAAAGCAAGAAGAAGCAGGCAGACACTGTCTGAGAGTCCCAGTTATTCATAAAGTGGGGTCCAGTGGATATCTTCAAGGTGGTGACAGGGACAGGATTCAACATGACCTCTGCTTCCCTGGGAGGTATATGGAGATGCAGTGCACAGTTTGGACAAGAAATATGTTTACCTTTAATGCTTATTTCTAGTTAAAAATGAGAGAGGGAAATAGAGAATTTGTGTTATGTATTAGATTTAGAAATTTTATAATCAGAGTGAGCAGTTATCAAAATTGAGAAGAGTTAAGACAGCCCAGAAAACCTACTTTCCTTGGTCAGAAATTTAACTCAATAGGAAAAGAAACCCTTAGTGTACCTGTCTGTCCCATATTCTGCCATAGCAATGGTGAGTATTTCTTACATAGTTTCAAACAGAATGTCAATCTGATTCTTACTCTAGCTTTAAAAATCTTGTGTTTTAAGAAAAACCTTTTCTGACAGCTCTCTGGCTGAACTCAGTTTCTTTTTTTGGACAGTGAAGTCTCATAAAGACGCTGACATTTCAGAGGAAATTCAGCTTTCTGGGGGTGCGTTTCAACTTTCCATTATTTCATTTCACTGTCTCCTCAGTGGATTCCATCCGCTACACTCTCTCCCTTTTTGTGTCCTCTCTATGGCCACTTTTTACTTCATTTTTCATCCACATGCTGATCATTAGATGATTTTGCTTTTGCCTAGCCAAAAAAACCAATTGCAATGACCCCAACATTACAGGAGTCAAGACATCAGTGTAAGTTTGGACTGAATACAACATTGACTACCCGGACTGCTATAATTCATAGCAATCAACTCCAGTCTCTTCTCTCTTAATGATAGGTAGATAAAACATTTGACTTCACTTTTCCAATATATACAGAGGCCTTCACTATCCTTTATACCCTCAAATTCAAGACAATTAGGACTTGATTAAATCCTATCGTCTCTCAGGTCTCTTAAGCCAAGTAATGGCTTTTTGGAGAAGCCAAGTAATTTTGCAGCTTCCCCCATTACCTCGCTCTCTGATCTGGTCCATGTGCATTTCTGGCTCTAAGCATGGGTTTAATTAAATGTACTTGACATCTAAAATAACTAAGGACAGGATTCTAGACCCTTAACAGAAGCTACTTTTTATTAGCAATTTGGCTAGAAAAACCCCCCACAACATACTTATACATAAATTTGTATATACGTTTACGTTCATATTTGCATTTGTGTTTACATATACACTGTATATATGGAGATATATGTATATGTAATACAAATTTACAGGTCTCCACTTTGTGTTGGTTCACATCTCTTCATTGACTTCAAACTAACTTCCCTGAGAAAAAAACTAAATGGAAATCCTGACCCAAATGGATTCCTACTAGTGTATGCGCCAAATTATGTGACAGTCACACCACAAGTACCTAACACATATTCACCTTCAAAAGTGTTGACTGAGATTTTTCACATCTTCAGGACATGTTTTATAAAACACTGAGTCCCTAAACAGCCAGTTCCCTACATACTTTTCCCTCTGCTTCTGTGACAGCCAAAACTTATGTCCTTGGCCTTCCTTATTTCTGGTTTGAATCAATTTTTACTATTTAGTCACCCAATACTATTTTGGCAACACCCTTAATAGACAACTTTAATCTTTTCTCTCTTTACACCATTCCTATTTTTATAACTCTTTTACCCTTGTATGCCATGTTAACATTTGCACCCCACTTTCAGCGCCAATATAAGAGTGGTATGAGCTCAGATCCTCAGGCCTTATGTGATGGTTACACTGGGATTCGAAGGATATGTTTCTTCATCAATACCAATTTTCACATCCTAAAGGAAGAGCAGTATTTGCTCATGATCTTCAAAATATTTGACAATGGCCATCATCATGACTGTTGAAGGTCTTTCCCAGGCTGAAGGGCAAACAGATTCATCTATGAACTCTACTTAGATAAGAGACTCAGAGTTTTGATCTGATCAGATCTGTGCTGAAAACAAATTCATAGGAGAGAAAAGTTGGACAAGAGGCAGCCTCTGAGGTCTCAAATAGAAAGTGCACATCAGTTTCCCAGATCCTTTTGGCTCAAATGGCAGGAGGACAGAAATAAATAGAAAGAGGAGACAAAAAGGATACAACTAGCTTCATAAAAATGTATTTTATTCCTGTTGCATGGAAAAGAAGAAAGACAGACTTACTTTCAAGATGTGCCCACATTAACAGTGAACTTGGTCCCTACTAAGCCCAGATCACTGATAAGAAAAGCTTGAAAAGCCCAACTGTACCTTGTGTTTGCCACATAGAACATCTGGGGGCTTCCCTTCCCTGCTCTGCTCCTGAGAGGTCTCCACTGCTCAAACATAATCATATAGGGATATATAATATATATATAGTATTACATATTATTCTATAATAATTATTATATATTTTATAATTATAAATAAAATAATAATTATAATATATATAACCATATATATCCCTGCAAGAAGAAAATATGGGAATGAGGCTATTTTTATGGAGCAAACCAAATGCTGTCAGTCTGCAAGGCAGAGGAATCCATCTAGAAAGCAAAGGACCAGCATTATAGGACAAGAGCAGGTCAGTTTGCAGTCAGGTTCCACCTGTATATTGTTCATAAATTGCTGACAAAGGAATGAACAAGGTTTTAATAAGTGATTGTACTTCAGTAATAAGATTAAGCAATGATGACATGGAAATAATAGTAACAAATACTAATTGAATCTCTAACATGCTCATAACAATATATGTTATGAATGGTAAAGGCATAGAGAGATTCAGTATTAAATAATACCTGGCAATCAACGTGGTTCCTCACTCTTCCAATATCTTCACTGGTTACTGTTTTATCCTATCATGAATGCACAGCAATGTAAGAGGATGGTTGAAGAAATTCTTTTTCCTGTTCTGTACTGTAAAGGATAAAAATTTTCTGGCTTATTTGCACCTTGAAGCACATTGGTTTTCCAATAGCTATCATCTCAGTATGGTCCAGAAGTCAAAACATGTCCTTTCAGGTCATTGGAAACAGGTCCAATTTCCTGATTCACCTGTAAGATATTTAGAAGGTTTTGATCTCTGTAACACCTAAGATACCATTTCAGCAAGCTGAATCTGCACAAAGATTTTGAACTGGGGACCAAAGCAAAGGTCTTCCTTGGATGCAGCAAAGAGAGAACCTCTGTGAAAAAAAAAATAAATCTTCATTTCAGGAGAAACTATGCTGTTTTTCTTATTCCAATGAGAATCAGCATGCCATATTGAAAAAAAGTATCTATTTCTTCTTTTATCTTTGTTAATAAATGACAGAAGGGAGTGATAAAAAGTGAAAGAAGG
The DNA here is from genome assembly GCA_013399695.1 of Formicarius rufipectus. NCBI lineage: Eukaryota > Metazoa > Chordata > Aves > Passeriformes > Formicariidae > Formicarius > Formicarius rufipectus. The sequence continues at coordinate 1,483,810 of VXAU01000669.1, forward strand.
TACAAGCTCAGTTTCTAGCATGTCAGAGGACTGTGGGATGATTCTTTTAAAGAATGGTCAATTAAAATCCACCTGGGTAAGAACTATATGCAAGTTTGTCGTCTGAAACGATTATGCATTGTCTCTAGCCATGTACCTGTTCTTTTCCATCTCAGGTTACTGTGATTCTATGCAGAGTCCTGAGACAAAACTGAAGAGCTTTCTCTAAAGCCAAATTGCTCTGGGGTAAAAAATCGTCTTTCTCTTTGACACGAAATAGATCTCTCTGAGAAGACACAGGAAAGGGTGAAAACAACATCAATAATTGCAGCTTTGCAAAGGAAAGCTCCAGGGCCAACTGACTTAATTATGATAATCACCCTATCAATCTTAATGGAAGAGAGATTGTAATCCTAATAATACAGTCAATGAGGCACCAAGAAAATTCCCGGTTTTCTTATATTTCCTAAGGCCACTGATCACGTGTTATCTTTACAAAGGTATCACCTTCTTCAGATCCATTCAAATGGTCAGGTGGAAATGGCTGGCACTGACTGCCACATGAGATAATTCAGCAGATTCTAAAGCTTCTTATGCACAAATGTCATGGAGGAGAATAGAGCCAGAGACAAACTTTTGTTAAACTTTAAAAAGGCTGTGAAACCCTTCTCTTCTCTTAGATTCTGTCCCTTTTTGGCTCCCTTGTTAAGTTCTTCCCACTTCTGTGTATTAGGTGGTAATGTAATTCAGACCATGGAGTGAATATGAAACCTGAGCCTCTTGAGGAATGGTACTTTAACTCAAATCTCAAACCAAGATCTGTTATTAATAATGGAGGTGAATTTCTCTGAAGAGGCATGTATCTCAGTTCTCTGTAAAGTACAGAATGAGGGAAAAACCTATAGGCATGGAGAGGTTAATTGCTGCTATCCCTACCTGGTAATGGAGGAGGAATGGGAATCTGATTTGACATATAATAAACTTCTTCCTACTACCTGAGAGAGATATGCTATGGGTAACATATTAATTCTCCAAAGGGATTACCCAAGTTTCTAGAAATGCTCACACAGCACAGTATCTCCCCAGTGGAACCTATAAAATGGACAAAGACTTTTCCCCACTTTTTGGAAAGTGTATTTCCATCTTAGTTCCTTTCTGCAGTTGTCTGATGAATGCAGATGGTATGTGAAGTTTTAGCTTCCATTTAATTCCTTCCTTTATGTCTCACCTTTCAGAAACAAACCCTACCACTTTTTGCCAGCTCTGACTTGGTCATGTTACAGATTACAGCACAGTTTTAGCAAAATTGACTTTATAGCTTCATAGTCTGTTTTGGGAAGAAGTATAAGTGAGTTAAAATGGAAGGTCATTGTGTAAAAGAAGAGATAAATGATTGGATATTCTAATCTCTGAACTTGTTTCAGACTGGATGTTGAGCAGACACTCCCTAGGCCTTTTTCGCTGGAGCCCACTTCCCCTGTTTTCAATGATGTCTGTCTTTCACAAAACAAAACCATCCAACAGCTTTATTCTGAATCTTGAGTATCTCCAAAATTCAACACCCATCTGGGTGGGAAAACTTGAAATTTAAGCTTAAGAGCTGGAGCATGTATAGGAAGACTCCATGTTTAGAGAATGTGCCTCCATTTCCTCCCAAAACAGTGATAATACCATGTCAGCTGTCCACAAATACAAATAATTAAAGTTTAGTGTAGAGTTTTCTGACTGTTTTGTATTACCTTTGTTCTCTTGCTGCACCTAGCTGAATCAATTTTTTGCTAATTTAAAGCTAAGATAAAAACCCTCAGGTTTCTAACTACTATGTTCTTTATTTAGGTATAATAAACTCCAGTGGCCACATTCTCATTATAATCAGGAAGGTTGATACTTTCAGAAGTGTATTGTGATTGCTAAACAAAGATAAATTTCATAGTAATTTGAGGTGGTTTTTTTTCTAAACAATGAAAATACAAATGAGAAGTATGCTGACATAGACTGAGACTGTTCCAGATTCTGCACAAATTAATGAATAGTTTTAGTTGTCTTGAAATGGTTCTTTATTGAATATTAAATTCTTAAAATAAGCAAGAGATGATGGATTGCATTTCAGAAAAGCACGTTTTCTGCAACCCAGATCCAGAGATTAACTAAATATGTTATTTTAAATTGTGTACTATTGAATAGATCTGGGGAGAATATGTAAATCATAAGCATATACTTGATTTTAATTTTAGTAGTTTACATTATTTTTAAACTTTTTTTTTTCAAATAGATTTTAAATTGCTGAGTTTGAACCACTTGACACAGACCAATCAGGTCTTCCTACTGAAATGAGAGCAACAGCGGAAACTGAGGTCAGTAAAGCTGAGGGTGCAGAGCTCTTTTGGCATAATTTTAACAATATCACCTGTGTGAAGGGACTGTATGCAGCTTTAAAAGAATTGTGAAAACTCTTTAGCTTTCATCCATTCCATCTGGTAAAACAGATATTAAAGAAACATTTATGAAATTTTGGCTTTCAGATCTTAGGAATGATGTGTCCTGATCATGCCTGTCCTCTTTGTATCCTTTTCATCTGGTCACATGCACATAAAACAGGCCAAAAGAAACTGTGCTGCAATTCACTGTGACTTTTTGAGCAACAAAAAAAATACCCTAAGTTCTCAACCACTGAGTACTCCAAGCCTAGTCAAGTTATGTCTGTGGCACACATAGTCCTATACAGGATATATAGAGAGCAGAAACATTTTTGTTTCCTGTGGTGCAATTGTAATGAGTTCAAGGCATGTTTTACTTAAAAAGGGAGAATATTTTCACAAAGCAACACCTCTAAGAGAACACTCTCAGCAGAAACCACTTTTCATGTATAGCTGTAAGCTGTGCTGATGTGCTGACCCAAACACCCTCATAAATTTAGACTATATGGAAGGCACTGAATGTAATTATCTGAAGCAGCTAGAACATTTATTATGATAATTAAAGTCAATTACTTTTATGACAGGATCAAAAAATAAACACCACCTTTAACACTTCTCTCGTTTTCCTATCTCTTGCACAATATAATATTGCCACAGTAATTACTGTATCTCACCACTCTCCTACGGATTCCAAAAGCATGGACATCTTAATTCATTTGGCTAGTTTCCTTCCATATCACTGCTTCACTCAGCAGCAGTAGATGGATATGTTCCTTAAAGTGCTTATAGCACTTCTGACTTGGTTTGCTTTAAAAAATGAATAATTTGTTGTCAGAACACCTCTGGATAATGAAGGATGTGGTTTGAATTATTCTTAGGAAATTATTAGCTCATAAGCAATGCTAGACACATCCTAATGAAATGGAATGTTATTATGACTATGGGAACAATGAGAGACTAAGAATATCTTACACCATTCATTTCTGTGTAAATGTCTGCTCTGTTTTGAGCTGGAGTAGAATAACAATGTACTAAAATAATCACAAACTCCTTTTCCTCTTAGAATTATATTCAGGGCCCAATTAATATATGAACAAATTTATTGATAATGTTCAGAAAGTCTGGTTTTCAAAGTTCTACTGAAATGTATTTGTTTTAAAGTAGAGGATGCTGCATTTAAGTCAAACAAGGTGTCTTAGGGAAATTGCAGGATGTAATTTGTTACCAGCTATCTTGTTCAACATCAGCCATCTGATTCTCTGTTCTTTCCTTGGCTTCTCTTTGCAGTAGAAAGAGGAATTATCTGTATGACAACAAAGCATCTTCCAGGCCTCATGTCCAAAGTCACTCATCTTTAGTGCTCTGGGCTGAGCACTAAATTTTTTCTTTCTCAGAAAAAAATCCTCTCCAATATTTCTTGTGAGTTAAATAAAGACATATGCAAAAAACCCAAAACCAAACCAAACCAAACCAACCAAACAAAACCCCACACAAACTCAAAACCAAACAAAAAACAAACAAACAAAATAAAACAAAATATCCAAACACAAACCTTAGTAAAAGGAAGTTTAGCTTTGATTCACTCTTCAAATAGGTGGAACTGAATAAAAAAAGAGCTATTATTGAGAAATTTTTATGGAAAAATTCGGCCATTAAAATGGCACAAAACCCAAGAAAAGTAATGGCTGATCTTGCAGTTCTGAAAAGACATTCAGAATTATCAAAACAAATAACTTGCTGAGCAAATACTTACAGTCCTTAATGGTGTGTTTTCACGGAAAAGCAAATAGGAAAGATCTGTTCCAGTACAGTACATGGGAACATTTCATGAGGCACCCAGGTCAAACACCTTTGGCCACAATTTTTCAGGACATTTGACTTCAGTGGTGCAAGTGAGAATCTCTTGCACAGCACCACAGAGGTATCTGAGTCCTGGGAGTCAAATGATACAATGAACACTATGACTCAGGCAGATTCTCAGGCTGCTTAGAATATTAGTTCTGATTAAAAAAATACTTTAAGAACAAACAAAAAAATCCCAACCAAACAAAGCTGCCTAATGGAACTAATTTAACAAAACTAAAATGGGTAGGCAGCCAAGACAGGATGGTTTGTCTTGGAAGTGACCTTTGTCATGGGTGGGCAGGGACATCTTTCAGTACATCAGCTTGCTCAAAGCCCCATCTCCTGCTTTGAAAGCTTCCAGTCATGAGGCACCCACAGCTTCCCTGGGAAACCTGTTCCCAAACAATAGTTTTTAAGATGAACTTGTAACTGGTCCTTGGCCTCCTACCACTTACACCATATCTCACATAGATTTCTTCCCCACCATTGGTATTCAAGGCCCCTTTCTCACTCTGACAGGGACTCAGTTGCTGCTTTTCACAATCAGTGGAGTCTTCTGCTGTGATGGGCAATAAGCTTTATGAAAAAGCCTTGAGGATCTCAAAGGTGCAGAAGTACCTGAAGAAATACAGAGGATGACTCACTTTACTTATATCCTTTATATTAAAAGGGATGCATTGTCAACAAGGAGGGATCTACAGGAAGTATCATACTGTGTCACTTTCAGCAAGGAGTATAAATCCCATCATGGTAATGATGTTGCAGACAGGGTATGTCCAGGAGCTGCAGATACCTATGGGGAGTTGAGTGTTGGTCATGTTCTTAGAGAAGACTCACGCTGGGGTGGTCTACAGGCTCAACAGGCATCTGGGATATGAGAGATTGATCTACTGTGGCTAGGGTTTGATTGCCAGAAATTTAATACCATCCCTGGGAGTGCTGGATCTCGGTTGGAAAGAAAGGTGTGCTTTCCCATAAACTCAGCATAGGAAGGAGAGGATGCAATACCTCCTGGCTGCAAGTGCACATTACTGGGGCATAGGAACGAGAGTCTCACAGAGGTGGCGGTGTGAGGGCTGGAAAAGGAAGCCTCATGTGTCTTCCTCTGCAATGCCACAAGCCATGAACAAGAGCTTGAACTGACATGGATGTACTGAGTGTGTGGAGAATTATTTTCCTTCAGGGTTTTGGCTGCACTTAAGAAAAAACATGTAAAGTAATATGGAGGAGTTCTGGAATCCTGGTGTAGGTAATACAAGGAGTGTATGCTACTGCTGTAAGGCTCCAAGATTTGCCCACTTGTTACAGAGCAAAACTTGGAGTGCGATCTTCATGTTCCTGAGTTAATATCCAAGGTTAATGAGCAGGTGCTGTTATGGGTTAGTCTATAGCATTAGTGATGTCTTAACGTGCTTCACCTTGCGGGACATTTCAAAGCCAGAAATGAACATACTGTGATGGATAGTGACCCTGAAAACGCTCTCTGATCCAACCCATGTGCCATGCCACAAGTATCCATGCAAGGCAAGCTGATGATAAAAATAATTGGGTAAAAGTCAGTGTGAAGTGCAGTAATTGACATTAGATCATTTAAGACTCTTTTCTCCCCTCAACCATCTTTTCTCTCACTCATACCCTGTGAGCCTTTGGTCCCACTATATTCCATACTGGGGTGTCTTAATCTGAGTCTGTTCTACCCTGAAACTCCCCAGCCTTTCTTAGAAAAACTCCTTGGTGAATTAAATTATTCTTTGCTTATAGATCAATCATTTAAAAAATAATAGGATATTAACTAAATATATCTATGTCTATTACTAATGCAAGCATGTTGAAAAAAAGTGTTCAAACCTTGATTAATGAATTTAATCATTTCCATAGAAAATATCAGATGGAATGAAAATAGCTCATTAGGAAAGAGTCTGGAAAAGTAAATATTTAGCCTGGTAGAGACCAAGAAAAAGTAATAAAATAGACTTAACACTGACACAGTACTGTTTTCTGCTGTTGCTTTCAGTATTACAAAGCTGTGTTATTCAAATGAACACAGGAAAGTTACAGCTAAAAAGTGTTATTTATTTCAACATTATAAACTTGTAAGACTATAAGAAAAAACCCAGGTTTGGCTCCCAGCTGTCAAATATTTTCAGTCATTCACAGCAAAACAATGAAAACCACTCCTTTTGTATATTGTCCCGTGGCCTGTATTTTGCACTGCTCTCAGGGACCACTGGCTCAGCTTCAACACTTCCAGCAGTCAGCTACAAGGCAACCACTCTAAGACATATTTTTCTGGGGAACTCATATTTGTATGCTTTATTCCAAGATAAGTGAAAAATTAAGCAAATTATTTAGGATTTAAAAAAACCAGCCAATATCAACAAACACAAAGAACTAGCATTCTTATATCAAATCGTCACTCGCTGCTCAGCAATAAGATAACAAATTGTGCACCTTTCATCCTCAGTCCAGTAATCTGGACTTATTTTATGATTTCAATGAGCAAAGTCAAATAAAATGTACTAATTGACCAGTATCTGAATTTCCAAAATCTTTACCAGGTGACAAGATTATGGAGAGATAAGTAAGGGAAGATTTTTAAGCTACCATCACCCCTGTGCAGAGAATATTTTGCCACTTCCTCATTCCACAGGAATGTGGTAGATTTTTGTTGTTTCTCAGGCACATTCTTTTTATCCCTTGTTTCTTACATTCAGTTTTAATATTTCCATGGTTCAATGTGGCAGCAGCAGTTCTATCATCAAATAAAGGAACAGTATTCAACACCAAATGGCACATTAATATCTGGTCAAAATGCAGTTATTAGAAAAATTAGATCTTTCCTGAAGAAGTTGCCAGAACACATCAAACTTACAATTTACAGTAGTAGTCTGATGGAAAAGGTACCCTGAGTTAAGGCATTTGGCCAATAGCCCTGCCAACACTGTAACCTGTCAGAAAACAGGTCATCTGATCCACTGCAGTTCTTGCTGCTTCTGCACCCTCTGCTCCAAGACAGTTATAGGCCCATATCAGTGGGTTTAAATGAAGCCTGCCACTGGTATTATTTAGAAGACAATGAGATCAAAATATTATTGTAGAGTCCTAGTGAATTTTAAAGATTCTTTAGCCCCTTTCCATTTACAGGGTTGATACTTGAACTGAGCCAATTTTTTTTTTTTTCTGGCGGAGAGGTGCAGTGGATGGTGAGGGAAGTACGTAAAGGTCTGGCATGAAAAGGCCTTTGAATTGCATGAAAGATTTACTCACACCTCTGGTGAGCTTCATTCTTGGATTCTAAAACTGCTTTATCCCCCAGGACTGCAATGGTTGTAATAGTCAATAAAAACAAACAAACAAAAAATCAACCAACAAAAACACTGAGGGTTGATCACTCAGTATTAGATGCCAAAATTGGGAAGAAGAGACTGCACTTGGGAATTTGCTGTGGTTCCAGTCCTATAAGAACAGGTTGGAATGACATCAGGAACCTAGTTTTCTGCTTAACAGGTAATTGTCTTTGTAGGCATTTTTGGATGGAGTGGACCACTTTATCATTCCCTGCAGAGGAAGACAAGCACTAGGAAGGAAATACAATTCACATCTTCTGATCTAATGGTAAGGATGGGAAGACATTTCCAGGGAGTGGGGAAATGCAGGTGTTTGGGGGACTTGTAACGAGGATCTGACATGTTTTGAAGGCTTTTGTCCCTCTTCACACAGAGTGGGTTGTACACCCTTAGTGCGAAGTGGAACACTTCTCCTCAAACATTCATCTTACCTGCATTGAGGGTCAAGCTACTCTTCACTGAAGAACAGGATTTCTGGAGCAACTTAAAATCCAAATATTGAATAGTCTGAACTGGTGAAAGGTTTTTCTGGTAAGAAATTGAATTAATCAAGTCAGACTGAAAAGAAAGAACAGTTGAAAGAGGGGTAAAACTTCATCCATCAAAACTTAAGGGGGGGAGAAGGGAAATTAAACTGCAGGAAGCCAGGCAGGGAACATTAAATTAACTGGTTGGCATTTATGCAGGATCCCGGGAAAAATGGGCTTTGCGGGCTCCCTGCCAGTAGTGTGCAGGCTATCTCTGTTTGAAGGGCTTCATGATCACGGGAGCTGAGAGTTTGGTAGGACTCTTACCTTTTTCATGCAATCAAATAATGATGATAGAAATGTCAAGAAATGAGATCAAATGTATTGAGGGACACTACTACTTTTTTACGCAAGTGCTTCTGGTTTTTGGTGCCTAGACCAGCTCAACAACACGTATCAGAGGTTAAAGAAAATAATAGCCTGGGCACTGTAGAAAGTGATAAGAAATAAGTAGCAGGGAGCCAGATAGTACTGTCTGAACCTAGTGTTATTTCCAAAGGTTAGGAGAGAATGAATATTTCTTCTTTTTTTTTTTTTAAATGTCAATTTAATCTGAAAGACACTGAACCTCAAATAACATTTCAGACTGAAACTGAACTTCAGAAAACAAGGTAATTGCTGAACCAGCAGCCAGGGAGTTCATTTTGAACTATTACTTTCAGTATCCTTGTTGTGTTACAATGCAAGTACACATATCAGTAAGAAAAGTGTAGGAAGTGAAATAGGGGGAAAGATTCATGGACAACTGCTGAGTTCTTGGCAATTGTGAGCTACAGAAACTGATGTGCTGATATTTAAAGAAGGACATACTAATATCTGTCTGAACATTTTTTGATCTTTCCTCACTAAACACAGCGGCTGCTACAGTAAAAGCTTTGTGCCTTTTTGATACAAAATCAGACACTTTAAAAGTAAAGGGCCTTGCCAAAAACTACACAGGAAATCAACACATCATCTGAGCAATCCAAATTCAGGATTTTAGTGTTGCATGTTTCTTCTAAACCTTCTTCTTTTACACCAGTCATACAATTTTTTTAAATAACTTTAAACATACTCAGCACCTGAGACATGGTATTATGCTACAGGTTTTGCTGCTTATGGATCAGAAGATGACAAGTTACAGGAAATTTTACCATCAGTTGAGGTAGTTGGGGATGTTCAGCCTAAACATTACAAAAAACTTGGCTAGAGGGCTGCTGCAGTGCAGGGACAGGCCATGCAGAGGGATTGTGGAGTCTCTGGGAGATCTTTCACACAGGTAGACAACTCTGCATATATATGAAATTATCTCTACTCTGGGAATAGGGACGTGGACAGGTAACAGTAGTGAGTCAACTGATAGTTCTTTCAAGTAATAATCATAACAACACTCTGAGCAGAGTTCAAAGTGCTCACTCACTGCATGCTCTAGGCACCTATCTAGGATTTAAGGGTTCTAGTTTAAAAGGTTTCTTTGCAGAGCTACCATCTGATTAAGCCAATAATTTTAAGTTCCAAATCATTGCAGTCAGGCTGACATTTAATAATTAAGTTTGGCTGTAACTTAATTGTTGTAAAAGCTTTGAGATCTCAGCACAAATTTCATACCAAATCAGTTGTTTAAAAAAATGAATTTGCTGACACATACAGTGCCACTGATACCACAGATTCATTCTTATTTTGAATATGATCTACAAATTAATGGCTTGCAGTAGAGAATCCAGGATTCTGAGTCTCTGTGTGATGTCCTTTTCCTTTTCCACAAAGTAAAACAGCCTTTATACAGAAAGTAATATAGCTGTTTCACCAATATTAGCCCAACTGCTATTTATACCAATAACATAATTAAAGGAGCTATTTCTGTTTAGGAGTATGGGGGAGGCACGTAAGAAAGACTCAAAAGACTGGTTAAATGCATAATGCATTGACAGAACTTTGATGTATAACTGTGCTGCAAACTCATCAGAACCTTTTTTTTTTTTTTTCCCCCTTCCTTTCTGTATTAATTTAAGTGTTCTGGAAGTGTTGATTGTCATCTTTTATAGAAGAATAAAATAAAGGGGGGTAGGGGCTGCCTTTATCCACAAATCAATTCTTTAAGAGTAGCAGTACAAGGTTCAGCACAAACCATTATCATTCAATGCGGTCTAAGTCCTGCACATTCTGAGAGGAAGAAATCATCTTACTGCCATATTTCAAGAGAATGATTTCCATAATAAAAGTGGTAAGTGATGATGGCATTTTGTGATGTATGCACTCCCTCAACAGGAAATATGCTAGGATTCCAGATCCAAAACTTCATATGAATTTTTAAATAGCCCTCATTCCTCCAAGTACCCTGCACTGCATTTAGAATGAAAATTTAAAATGTAAATGCACCTCCTCTTGCATATCCTTCAGGGCTTTGAAGGTGAATTTTATTCTGTGTTCACATGCTTGTGAGTATTGGTTTAGAACTGAACATCCACTGATAAGAAACCCTAATAATCCCCCTTGATCAGAGATGGAAGTGATACACTAAAATTCTTGTAGAGGTAGAATGAGTACAAGATCATCCAAACACTCACCATTCCCTCTTTTTGCCCTCCTATATGCTAAGTAGTATGAGAAAGTGAAGTAGTTATCTTTCTGTTAGTTGGCAAGATTAAAAACGCAGCATGTGCTGTGAAAATGCTTTTCTTGATGAAGATATTTTCTAATAAAGACTACATGTACCTTTTCAAAGCACCTGGTGGCACTCCAGGAATTATTTCAAGGACTCTTTGCAAGAACAAATTCATATTTGTCAAATCTGAAGACCAGAAACCTCCCCAGAGTTCTACAGTACAAGGATGATCCTTCCTAATGTCTTCCATGGGGGTTTAGAAGCTATTCTAAGCTCATATCTACTAGGTGTGACAACCTACCTATAAAGTTTAATGGGAACATAACCAGGTTCATTCCCAGTTAACTTCTGGCTTTTAGGGATTAAATTAGGAGTGATCGATTCTTTTATACCTGGAACAATCTTTATTCCCAACAGTGTGTTCAGGAAAACTGATGCATCAATTCTGGCCATGGGTAGCCAGTTCTGAAGTAGACAGGCCTTCAACAAACCACAAAATATAAATCGCACAAACAAAATAGGAAGAGTCTTTAAAAACCCTCAGATTTCCTTTAGTCTTCTAAACACAACCTGACTTCTCTGACCTAGAATTCAGCATTACAAAATAAAGCTTGTGACAACAGCAAGATAAATCCATAAGCAAGTCATGAACCAGATGCCTTGAGAGAGTCTGACAGAATCAACTGTCAGCAGGTGGATTCCATGGTGAGATTTTAACCAAAAAAGACACCTACACACTCAGTGGATGATATGTAATGATATGTGGATGATTATGCAACACATGCTGCAATTCCCTGTTGAAGTCAGGGAGGGATTTTTGAAGGGGTGGGAAGTATTTCCTTTAGACTCTGAAGGGTAGACGTGATAGAACACGATTAGCTCAGACTGACTGAATCTTTAACTGTTTGTGTTTTTCCTTCTATGAGGAGCACATTTGCTGAGTGCTTTATTTACACTGTACAGCAGGAGACAATGCAAAATAAGAATTGGATATAGTTGGCACACACTGATTTGTGAACATGTAGTCTGTGCAGAATATAGTTACAAAGTCTGCACTGTTGTATTTATACCAAAGAAAAAGAACAATTTCTATTTATGACTTAGACTGAATACTGAGAGCTTCCCAGGATAGATCCAATCAGGTGTAAATTATGAAAGGTGCAATGCCAATGAGTTAAAACATTATGCAAGCGTTGCAAAAACCTTATTGGAAGTGAGTTATCAATGAGTCTTCCATACATAGTTTATAAGATATGCATCAGTGACAAATGTGTATAGCAGATAGACTTCTAAATGAAGCTAGCCTGCAAATTCTTTCTTATCTCTTTTGAGATTAGCATATCTCATCAATATTTTATCCATGTAGATGTACATATTCAATAACAGCCAGAAAAAGAATAAGATTATTCTGTCTTTTTGTACAGAGAAGATATTCCTAGAATTCGTCAGATTTGTATCAAGTGTTCATCAATCATTTCCTACTCCTCTCCATGTAGTACAAATTCAGTGGCTGAAGGGACATGAAACAGTCAGTAATGCTGTTTGTTTATAGTTTTCTTCCTGTGTGAGAATGCCTGGTGAAGGGAGAAGTTTTGTGACTCTTACTCTTTTTATTAACACACCCCTTTCATATCACAGGTGTTATTTTTAAAATCATGCTTCCTCTCATAATACCCATTTTCTGGTTAAATAATTCACAACTCTCTTCAAAGATCAGGCCAAGGAACTGGAATTCCAAACTGTTCACATCTCAGTATTTTTGAGACACTCCAATCACAGTGGAGAAGTTTTGAGAAGACAAGGTTTTATCTATGTATGTATTTTTTGGGGGTGGTTTTCCAACAGAGACTGAGAAGTTGCTGTCATTGGTTGTCCTATCCAACACCTGAACTGAGAGGCAACAGAAGTCAGCAAATTCCTGTCTCCAAATCCTACATGTAAGCGAGCAAACAAATCAGAAAAGTGCTTAACTCACAGGCAAAGATCTAGTCCTCCATGAAAGTTAAGTGGGATTCTATAGAATCAGCAAGTTATTATTTTTCCCCATTGGAGTTTTACTTACCAGTTAGAAATCTTGGGACTAATGTTCCAGTTTTAATCCATGCTCCAAAGCTTAAACCTTCAGCCAAGGGGAATGGATACAAAGCTTTTATGAAAAGCTGTTTCTGTGGTTTTCATCAGGAATACATTTGAAAACATTCTTTGCTTCCTGGTGACTTAGGCACACAAATCTTCATATGGGATTTTTTTGTTGGTTGGTTTTGTTTTTACCTTCTTAGGACAACCTTAACTATCTTAGCAGTATTTCTGAGACAAAATTTCTTATTATATTTTCTTAAAACATTAATAAGGGCCAGTTTTGCTACTTCATAGGGAAAAAATGTTTCTTGAATGTTACATCTTAATGGAACTCTTGAATGAATTACCACTTCCTTCTTCCACTGTCTAGTGTTCCAAATCCCAGTCATCTCCAAAGAAACAGGGATCAGGACAAGCTATGCCTTCATTCTACAGTTAGTTTGAAGAATATATTATTAAAAAAAAACAAAACAAAACAAAAAACAAACAAACAAACAAAAAACAACAACAACAACAACAACAAAAAAAAAACAACAACAACAAAAATAAACCCCCCACACACAAAACCAAAACAACCAGAATGTTGACAAGTCTCCAGGTCTTCCTACATGTAGAACAGAAGATTGGCTAGAGGACTTCCTAAGGAGCAGCACTGAGGTGATTTACAGGATAAGTATTTTTTTGGATTTAGTGCTGATATTGTTGTGACAATTTTATGGCCATTCTAGATTAATATACCTGTTTTACCTCCTAAAAGCAATATTGTCTCAGTCCTCTGTAATATTGGATAGTAGATTTTGTAGGTAGGTTTTGTTCCTGTACTCTGCATAAAGCTGAGAAGTCATGGCTGAATGCAAGAAAAATGCTGCATCTAAGTATTAAGTGAAAAAATTTGAACACACATGGTACAAAAGTAGATACATGCTTTAGCCTCTTCAGTGTCGTTGCATTCACGCTGGAAGAGGTATTCTGTACTCCAAGTAGCTTACAATGCTCGGGGACTGGCAAATGAAACAGTGGAACAGAGAAATCAAATTCTTTAACTGATGAAGAGGGCACTTGCAGAGAAAAGACAAATCCATGTTTATGTACCTTGTCAAAATGTAGACAGTGTTGTTTGAAGCTCTAGAGATTGACTTTCAGAGTGAAATTCAGCTTGGTAGCTCACTTCCTCAGGAAACCTGCAACACCAATTCTTATATCATGGTTAGACACCCATGAAAAATCCTAGAAGCAACCTGTCTACCTGTGAAAAAGTATCTGACTTCAGATATTAACCCTTGCACATTTTCTCTCTTTTTAACACTACTAGAAGATTTCCCTGGTATCTCATTAGTCCTTTCATCATTATCACAGTATATACTCTCTGTCTATAGAAGTATATACTCTCTGCTACTCTGTTTGGTTCAGAAGACCAAACATGCTACTTAGAATTTGAAGAAAAAACATTTTGGCAAAACTGGTTTTTCAAGTCACCCTCTGCTACAACGTAAAGAACACACATGCATATTTTCATTGCCTTTCTAGTAAAACACCACTATAGGTAGCTAATTTAAGGTTAGCAATATACCCTGGATCCAAGTACCAAGAAGAATGAGATGTAAATAACAATGTAAATAAAGCCAAAAGGCCAACTTATTGCCTTACTCTAGGAAGTTGTATGATTTCCAGGAAGGAATATCTGAATTCTAAATAAGAAAGTTGTTAGCCTCAAGCTTAAGGATGCTCAAGGACATTCACAGCTCTCTTATCTCCCATGAAAAACCATAACCAGTTCAGAGGGTAGATCACACAATACCAATTAAGAGAATAGAAAATTTCCAGGTCTGCTGAAATTGTGTTACAGTTCTGACCAACAGTCCTATGGATTTCACTTAATGCACAGGGACTGATCCTTTTTAGCAAGTTTTGTGGTGTCTTTTTCATCATAGTGGCTAGCCACTGCTCTTTCCCTTAAGCAAACAAAGCTGTGGCAGTCAATCCATTTGCAGCTGGAAATCTGGTTTCTTGAGAGGACTGTGATTTCATACTGTTCATCAAACATTGTCAGCACCTTAATTTCCCTGGAGTTCGACACAAGTAGCAGGAGGCAGGCAATGGAAGTTTTGATCCATTAAACTCATTAGCATTTTTTTGAATTTCAATTGAGCTTGAGCAATTCCTAATAAAAGCAGAATGAGTGTCCTTGACAAAAATTCTCCTGGAATACTGACAAAGCAACCAAACCAATCACATGGATTCTACAGTGGCACTACATACCAATAGTCTATTCTGCCCACTTATTGAAATTCATCCCATAATTATTACTGTGGAAATAGTCGTGTGCAATACACATTTTGGGAGGTGGGCTAAAAAACCCACATCTAGGTTAAAAATAGCTCTTTATTGGAATAAAAAAAGAAATCAAAACAGAGAACCAAATCCAGACAACCACTATGTAGATATCCCATTTGAATATAAACTTCAGAAAGTCAGATTTCTGTGGGATTTACATGAGTAAGACAATTTATAAAATGCACACATAAAACGGAAGAAAGAAAGAAATTTTTTTCTTCATTAGTAAGAGACAAAGTTTTGGATTTTGAGATAGGAAAAAAATCCACAAGATTTACTTGTTTTGTAAGTTGTATAAATAATTACTACCTGTGAATTTTCTTCTTTAGAAAGGGGCTAGTACGTCTCACCAACTGTTAAAGGTTGATTAAAGTGTATGGCACCATACAGGCAACTCTTAATCAAGCAACAACTTAGGTTGTATGAAGATTAGCCTCCTGCATGAAGGCCATTTGCAGGACCAAGGCCTTTTATTTCTGCTCAACTTTAGGGCACTGTAAGATGCATTATGCCAGACTGATGCCTAGCCGTGCAGTTGAACAAGTTCTGTGATGGAAATCCAACCCAACTCTGCTTGAGAGAACCATACATTGCCCTGATTGTTCTACTCAAAGTATTTCCTAATGTTAAACTGACATTTTCCCAGCAACATCCTAAATCTATTAGCCTTGTTCTGCCCTTGATGACTTGGGAGAATAATTGGTCCCTGTTCTCTGTAATATCCCTTTATGTATGTATAGACAGTCATATCTCCTAAGTTCTAAATGGTCAATCCTTTTCATCATCCATGCAATTTCCATTTTCCATGTCTTTTTTCATTTTTCTCTTACTCCTGTCTGGACTACACTCCATTTATCTTCAAGGTCCTTAGTAATCCAGCACATAGAAACGAACAACCCTGACACTATGTTCTCCTACCAAGTGATGGCTACAGGAACAAGACATCTTTCACTTGCAGGATGAAAATCTCCTCAATGGATATTTTATCTACACTCTTTTTACAAGTCATAAAGATGCCCCTGTGTGAAAGAGAAGAAATACCTCTACCCAAACCAAAACAAGCTTATTGAATCAATTTACAGATTTCTTTTGCTTTTCAAACAGGTACTGTGCTGATATTCAGACAAACCAGCTCAGACTCACAAGCTCTCCTGTTGCAAAATATTTAAAATGAAGCTTTATAGTGAGCAGGTAAAGAACAGGAATGACCCTTTCCCACTAAAATCAGAAACACTGAAAACAAATATGCTGTATCAAAGAATCAATTCCCTTTTCTGTGGGTGGCTAACTATGATATTTAGTACCACCCTTTTCCAGCTCAAAGTCTCTGGTTGAAGTTGCCACAGATGAGAAGGGCTTTAACCCACATAAAGGAGTTAAATAGTTCACATCACATTTCATGATCATACCATAACACAAAACAGGAGAATTTCAATTTTTAACCATTATTCTTTTTGCATTATTCCCACCATTTTCTTTAAAATAGTTCTAATACCAGGAGGATGAAAACGTAATTTCTCTCCAGTGTGAAATACAAGTATTTATCTGCCATATAATTTAAAAATACTTCTTTTTTTCAACAAAGATTTGGCTTTTGAACAAAATATGCAGAATTATGCCTATTGACAAGCTACTATTTAATTTCAGTGAACCATGCACTAACAAACCATTCAAAGGACTAGTAGCAACTACCTCTTTGTGCCAAAGTTATGCCAGCATGAAAATACACTGTTTTATTTCTTGCTTTTGTATACCAGATCTCAGGTCATGCCCTTCATATGTTCCAAGTTATGTTTCACTTCAAAAGTCATGTCATCTATGCTACTCCAATAATATACTTAATTATGTTAGAAAGACAAACATTTTGAGCAAATTTCCTTTAAAGAACCATTGTACCTGTCAAAGCATCTATAGCATCTGAACATTCAGCCAAGACACAGAAAGCTATTTTAAAAACAAGTACATTTTGGTATTTTATTCTGTGCTGTGTCCTGTTATAAGCTACAGCTAGAAAAGCTTTTAGTCTGTAGAGTCTCTGAACATTTCCCTGAATATGCACACCAAACGTCCCAGACCTTATTTCAGTGTGCATTCAAGGAAAATGTCATTCCCTAAAGTTCGTGTATTTGTTTACTGGTGGAATACCTTCACATTTCCCTTTCTACTACCACTCCCAAGAGGGCCAACTGCTTTTCAGTGTTTCCCCTGTTCAAAACGTGGAAGCCTGAGCAAGTGCTACCCTTTGAAGTTCAGACCTCTCAGAATAGTCTTGACAAGCTGTTTGGGAGTCCACCCATGTTGCTGCCAGATTTTATATCCCTGTCTTAGCCCAAAGAGAGATGAACAAGTATAAAGGAGAAAAAGCTGCTCTATATGGTCATGGAACAACCAGGGATGCTAAACTGAAGTTTAACTTTAGTCCCTAAGGTTTTGTAGCAACAACATTATTTCCTACCTCAGGCAGGAGGGCTGAGATTTTTGTCATGGGGTTTACAGATTCCCAGAGGCTCCAGAAAGCAGTGTTTTACCATGTGAGAGGAAGGACTCCAGTTCAGCTACAGCAATCATTGCTACTGTAGTGCATAGATATCCAAATAATATAACAGGGGGACTGAAGCATAAAAGATGAATAGCACTTGCCAAAACACACAGCTTCTCTAGTCTTTGTTGGATAGTGAATTCAACAATCACAGGAGTGATCTGCAAAGCTATAAATCAATGGAAGTTACTTTCTGTTAAAAGGAAGTAAGATTTGCCTTCTAGGCACAAGGAAATAATAGAGGTTGTCTGTACAATTTGTTTTGTATTTTATGAAAAGACATTTGATGATATAAATAATACATTTGTCCTATTTTGATACTGGCTAATGTTCAGTTATTGCAATAGGCTTTGGCAGGACATTAAACATGGTTAATAAACTACAAGAGTGCAGTGGGATATCCCATTAAGAAACTTGGTCCCTAGCTAGTCCTGCTCATCATATCTCTATTAACATCAGTGGATCTGCTGCCATTTTTACCAGCTGAGCCTCAGACAATTTTCAATGTGTTTTTTCAGGGTAAATGGTCAATGAAATGGACGCTAATATTCAAGAAAAAAAAATGGTGGGAAAAATACCAGCTGTGACAATCAATATTTACTCTAATATAGCACTAGGAAGAAATTACCAATCAGTTAATGTCACAAATAGGCAAGCTTCACGTTCATGTTAGATGAGACTATCAGGGAAGATGCCTCCTCAGAAGAGCTGTTGTTGGCTAGACCGCGAACGAAGATTTTGGGATAAGCCTGCGCAATGGATTTTTTAGGTGAGGCACAGTGTGCGCTGAACTCGCCCCACCCCCTTTACTCCTGAGGTTCATTTCGCCACGGCCGAGCAGCTCGGACTGCGACAGCGAGTTCCTCCAGGATTCGAACCGGCGTCCTCAGAGGAGGAGCCGGCTCCACAGGCGGGGGCCTTCGCCACTCGGCCAACGCCCGCCGCCTCTCAAGTGTAACATCTCAGATTAACATTAAGGAAATAAAACCAACAAACAGAAAAGCAATAATGTCAGGTTGTTGACCAATCCTGGGAGCCCACGTGGGTCAGAGCACCAGGGGAAGACCTCGCCTTATCCTCTCTGCCACCGAATGACACAAACCTGGCACTGCAGCCACGCCTGTAACACGAGCTGGGGCAGGAGAAGAGCTGTGGCCTAGCTACATTTTACATTCACTATGTCATAACCTCTGCAGAGACTCCACACCTTAGTTGTCAGCCTACTTGGCAGTCAGAGCTGAGAAAGCATTCGCATTTACATTACAGTTCTCTGGCAAATCTGGGTGATCGGAGTTTCAGCATTGCAAGTCCCTTGCTCAGCTGTGAAAAACCGAAAAATGTAGGTAACTTTTAAAAACACATTTATGACCCTCAATTACAGTGGATTTTTTAAACCATAAAGAAGTCCCATTAAAGAATTTAAAAGGAACTATCCACTGATTTTTTCATGATAGTTTGAGCCAAAATTTATTTCAAATATCTTAATGTTAAATAATTAGGAAAGCTAGATTTTACTCCCTGTACTTTTCTTACCAGCTCACACTTTCCATAGCTTTTTATGTCCCTGATTTCATAACATCCATATCGGATGGAAAAAAGTTGTGGACAATACAAAGCCTCTACATTACACATATAAAGAGAAAAAATCTGCCTTCTTGGATAAATCTGTAACTGATTAGCTGACAAAATTTTATGACTAACAAATAACAGCACAATTTAACCACTAGTTTTTGAATCTGAGTTAGCTACATGTTTTAACTGCTGTGGACTAACTTAGCACCCCTTATCAGGCCCCTCCCAGGGCTGACTTATTTTGGGTATAGATTGAGGCATGTGCAGCCATCTATAGCATCAACTATTTTCTAAGATTTCCTTTCAAATTACAATGAATAATTTTGATAAGGTAAAGATGTCCTTCACCTAAGACATATGAAAATCAATCTGAAGCCTATATCTATGATATATTTGCAATAGGATGTCAATGTGGCCTTTGAGACTCAGATTTCACATGCCTATTTCCAGTTAAATGGTTTGGCTTCATATTTAAATATGAAAGTTACAAAATGCAACAAACAAATTACTTTCAAAGAATACAGACTGTGTCTATTTTAATTTAAGTTGCTTTGGCAGTAGGAAAAAAATAATTGTTAAAGTAACAGTCGAACTTAAGAACCTTGATAAAGGGTGCTCCTTGTTTCCTTGGAAGCATGGCTATAAATCATTTTCCATGGAATTCATTTAGACATTTGTGAAATAGCTCATTAACAGAACACTTTATCAGAGGCAAAGAAATGAATATTTTTAGCACATTAGATTGATAACAGCACTTCACATTTGTAATAGCCCCTTTTCTACCAGAATCTTCAATCGTCTTGCAAAGATTTATTAGGCCTTACAATGTGTGTGGGAAACAGGTACAGTATTTTCTATTCTTTCAGGCCAATCAACTACAGACTACAGAATCTTCCTGTCCACAAAGAGTGCTTCCTGAGGAAATTTAGACTTATTGCTAAGCAAGGTACAAATATAGTTTATCCTTCTACCTGTACAAAGTCACTAAACTCAGCTACATTAGGCTGTGGATTTCTGTTTGCCATCTTCCCTCCTATTCTTAAAATAATCTGATCATAAACAATCCATTGATGCCAAGTAGCATATATGTGAGAGAGATTGCAGTCCCTTGTCTCATTATGTTTCTCTCCTACATGAAATTTTGTCTGTGAGGAAGTCATGAAAATGGGGAATCAGATTATGTGGGCATTTGCCAAACCTAAACACACAAGATGAGTTGCAGAAACCATTGGATTCAAACACAGAGGAAATTAATATGAGCATATATTTACAAAATGGGTATTATCCAGTCTATCTCTTCCAGCAGATCCTCTCACACCCTTGAAGCTAAATAATACAGGAAACAGAATGAATATTCCAAAGATTCTTCCAAGTGCAACCAGATACTAGCAAGAGTAAAAGGGCTCTGCAAAGCATTCTGCCTCATGCACTAGAAATGTACCTACAAGGACTTGAAAATTCATCCTTAACCTTCCACAGGGAGCAATATTCCAGACAGAAATCCACGAGGCTCCTTTTGTGAGCAGAAACTGCAAGAACAAACATAATAAGGACCAGTAGACATAATCAGTTATGAGTATTTAAATTCCCTAAACATAGAGATTCTTTCCTAAGCTATAAATACTAATTCTTAAACAATCACATCTGCACCCTCACTACAAGTGTTGACACTCTCCTTAAGGGAAGCTGTGAGAGACCCAGATCACCCATCTTTCCTGCACCAATGCCTCTAAGGAGGATAGGCAGCATCAGTAGTCTCTAAGGATAAGGCTGTAGATTATCCGGCTGCTAGGTAACATACCTTTCCAGTAGCAATATGTATATAGTTATATTCTAGCCTAAACCACGAGACTTCCAAAATAAATCAGCAATTATTTAAAAAACCACTTGGTACCCTAAAATCAAGACTAAGCTTTCTTGACCTCTTCATCTCTCAGCCTCATACAGCTGAACTAAAGAGCTACTAGTCCTTTTTCTTTCCACCATGTCTTAGCTTACAACCTTCAGCATTTTCTGTAACACCTCACTTGTCTGAGGTGCTGAATTTTAAAGGATCCTACAAAATCTGCTGTTATCTTAACACACAGCCTAACACCTATGCTTATATTAAAAATAACTTCCTCATTAGAAATGAAAAAGCACTTAAGAGAGGAAGCTTATATAGGTTCCTTGCCTTGTGTTCCAGCGTATTATGGGAACTGGGAGGCTGTAAGTGTCAGGTGTTGCTAGCTCAGGCTTTTTGTGCTTGTCTACAGCTGTGGGAGCAAAGGAAGAAAGGTATAAGCAAGCAGGGTAGGTATCAAGATAACTACTTGTAAATTTAGGTTGTGGGAAAGATTTATGTCTGTTAGAAAGCTGTAGCTTTAAAGTAAAGAACATAGGTAAGGATAAGTAAGTGCACTTGATAGGTAAGAAACATTCAGGAAAAGAAATATGTGATTTTGTGCAATGTCAGAGGACTGTCTGATCACTTGTTGTTTGTAAGTCTGTGTTTCAGCTTCTGAGATTTACAAACAGTATTACCAATGTTGTTTGGTTCCACTAAATCTTTAAAAATAGATAGATTATCTAGAGAATCAGAGCCATGAAAGAAATGTACAGTGATGCTACTTATATATCTTTAGTCATTGCTTAAAGAAGACAAATAATCGTTCCCTTGAAAGATATTTTATTACAATAAATACTGAGTAAGGAATTGAAAGGAGTGCTATTTCTATTTTCATTACTCTAAATTATAGGTAGCAGTTGAGTTTGACTCTTCACTTTCTCATTTAGGCACTTTTTTACCTTAGCTTTCCTGTCTATACAATGTAGAAAATGATATGTTTCTCTCTGAAGACCAGCTCATAGGTGCCTAGTGACTCCTGCACCTGTGTTTATGGTTTCCACAACTCAGCTTGCAATGGGAGTCTTTCTTTTCTATGTAGAAATAGTTACTTATTTCTATAGTAATAAAAGCATATTTACTAGGTGAGCTGTATCCTTTGGAAAGCTGATTTGATCAGGCTCCCTGTAAATTCACCTTTGACAACCATTTGCTTTGATAAACATACACAAGTTCTGG
Organism: Formicarius rufipectus; assembly: GCA_013399695.1. NCBI lineage: Eukaryota > Metazoa > Chordata > Aves > Passeriformes > Formicariidae > Formicarius > Formicarius rufipectus. Next base: position 1,506,097 of record VXAU01000669.1, read on the forward strand.
AAAGACGAGTTAAAAGAAAAAAGGCAAATTCTTCAATGTAGGACTCAGAGAAACAAAGTTCACTGTATTCATAGCAAAGTCATTGATGCTGTGGAGGAGTTAAAAGGCAGCAAAAAAACACTACAAGAAAATAGCTTTGATATAAAATCCTCCGTATTTTCTCCAAGAAAATTGCACTTGGTATTACACACTTTGCACAAAGCATGATTTCCTGTTCCACAGCCCATGATCAATACTTTTTACAATGCAAGAATCAACACACCATAAAATGCTCCTTTATACTGTCATGCAAGTTACTGTAATTTCTGTCCTGATTTAACAAGCTATCCTGAATGTAAACATAATTTGCTAACTACCTGCTTAGCCTTGTGACAGGGAGGGAACAACAGGATGGTGGGGTCTGAGATCAGGAGCAGAGCCTCACGTGATTGCAAGAATCTTCCAATTTATAAGTGGTGATGGCCACTTCTAGCCCTGAAGCATGGTCTTTCTGTAGTAGTTTATTAGTACTTGTTTCTATACCTTTGCATTAGCACAATTCCAGGTGATTTCCTTCAGTAAAGGTGAAAAACGGTGTTTTGCAGAGAAGAGCCCCCTATTTGTGTCTTGGGAAGGAGTGAAGTAATCTTGTTAGCAGAAGCTACAGCTGCTCAGGAAAATGTTTATACAGCCATGTTTTTCATGGCTTAAGGAAGCCTTTCTGTGGTACCCATATATTTTCCATTGTGTTTCTCACTTGCTGCCCCTTCTCTGACATTTGGATTGCAAACCCTTGAGGACAAGAACATGCTGGTCTTTGGTGTTTGTACCAACCAGTGCAAGGTGGGGAGGGTCTATTCTTTAATTAAGAGTCACAGGTGCTGCAGAAAAATAGGTATATATAAACACTTGGCCTTTCTCTTTTTGGATATGTGACTGAATTAAGACCTAGCAGTAATACCTGATTACTTTGATTGGAAAAATAATTATGTCTGAATATATTAAATTCCAGATAGGAGAGAAGGTGAATGAGCTGTAGTGTGAATGGAAGAGCTGAGCTACTCTTTCTGGAAACATAAAGAAAGGGAAGGATTATTGTGTCCCAAGCTCCCTCTACTAGGAAGCAAAAATCAGGACCACTCCCGAGCTTTCTTAAATCAGCTTTTTCTCCATTTTCTTTGTGAAAGATCTAGTTCTTTCTTCATCCACTTCTTATAAATTAAGGACATGTGATTTGGCTANTTTTTTTTTTTTTGTAAACACATCATTAAATAAGCTCTAAACTTCAGAATTGGTTCTTTGGAAGTTTAACATGCTATTTATGCCCCATTCTTTGAAATTCTAGCTGCAGGTATGGAGATCTGTTTTGCAGAGTTTGTTGTGAGTGGGAAACTGTAGAGGTTTTAGCCATAGAAAAGAAACAGTTTTTCTTTGGAAATCCAGCTTATTTTTAGACTGGGATGTGGGGGAGGAAACCACACACAAANAAAAAAAAAAAAAAAGGCAAAATAATCTGACTTTATTCTAAGGATAAAATCAGGTTTATCAAAGAGACTGAGTGAAGAAATGTATTTTATGACTCCATCTGCCCTAATCTGAAGCAAAATCATTACTACTTCAAGAAACTCTTGGATTCAGGCATTTGTCCCTAAGATCTGTTTTCTGTGCAGCAGTGCCAGAATGCAGAGATTGCTGGGGTCAGTTGGTGGAGGAACAAAACTCTGGTATGTAATGTAGATTTCCACATCTATGGTAAAACCACGCTTTTCACATCCTAGAATGTAAATCTTTACTATCCACCTTGACAGTCAAAGTTAGATGCTCTTTCCCAGAAATATAAGTTAAACAGTAGAAGGCTTAACAGAAATGTCAATGCAGGGGATCAGAATAGCAGGATACTGCTGGAGAAACTGCTCTGAGACTAGCCATCAGGAGCAATTTCTGCAGCATCAGATAATTATTGTGTTTTCCTGTAGGATCCCCAGGATGTATCTGCAATAACAATCAGTTTATCACAGCAAACTGGTGTAGAGCAAAGCAGTACAGTTCAAGGACCAGTCAAACCAAGTGATCATTTGTGTCACTGAGGGCCAAACTGGTAATCTTATTTCAAAATCTGATTTTACATGCTGGGATTTGGGATTTTACAGTCATGATCTTTTACTGACTGGCAAATTTGCTGGCATGTGGGTTTCTCTGGGAAAGTGCTGAGGTCCAGCACTTGAAAAGTAAAGGAGGAAGTTTGTGTCCAAAAAGTACTTATGAAAGAAGAGGCACCCTTAATCTCGTAGTTCTTTCAGTTTTTACCTGTCATGTTTTAAGAAAAGTATTTTATTCCATGTGTTTTAGGGCTGGGGTGGGGTTGTTATTTACTTGATGTGGTAGCTGAAACTGCAGCTATTTTCAAAAGGCTTTTAAATGTTGCTTGCTTCATGCAGTATGCTGGCTGCTTTGACTGATCCTCTGGAGCTGTGTCAGCTTCTTTTGTGCTGCTACTGGTTCTCCTGATCAGGCTTTCTCAGTTTCAGAAAAACTTGTCCCTTGCTTCCACGTGAGTGAAAGGCAAAAGCCCTGGCGAGGTCTGACAGTGTCCCAGCTTATATCAGAGGAGTTTAACAGCCTCTGTTGGCTTACAGGTACAATTCTGCACTGGAGGCTGAGGAGCAATTACAGAATGAGTGAAAGTGTTAACCTAAAGACTGCAGTGATAAACTGCTGTAGAAACATAGGAACTTTTTTTCATTGCAGTTGTAGAACTTTGGCCAAAGCCCATGATATTTATTAATACTTCCTTCAGGAACTGCATACTCAGTAGTGATGCAGTTGGCTAAAGCACCTTGCTGAATTTGGACATTATTTAGAATGATCAGTGGATATTTCATTACTTTGATCCTTACTTCACTCAGCTTTGTCACTTAGAAAATAGCATAGACTAAACAGAAGATTGAATTTTGTTTCCAAACAAGGATCTATGCAGTGATGAGTTGCATAGTTATTCTTTAGTTGCTCAGGTGTTTGCTGGGTAACACTGGAGTGTCAGCCTGTTCTGCTTATGGGTGCACATGTACTGCCACTTTATGCTGGGATCAGCAAACGCTGCTATCATATCACAGGATTAGTCAAAGGAAATAATCACAATTACTTAGTACACTGTAGACTTACAAGCTGCTGTTTGCAGGAATGGGTTACCTGATACTGCCAGAACAGGGACATGATGATGTGGACACCCACAGAACTGCTTATCAAAAGCTCCTGGGCTGTGGCAGTGTCCAGCCACTCTAGGGTTGCCAGATGGCTGATGTGCTGAGGAGTCTCAGGCTTTTAGCTGTCTTTACAAATTTTTCATAATTGTATGCTTGGTCTGATTCCTAACCAGACTCCTTAACACACTCTCAAGCAAGATGTTCAACGGTCTGTTATTTTGTCATGGTGTTTTTAAGAGCTGTAACTCTGAACCTGCATTTTTTTGTGCTGACTGCAGTACAAGGAGAACAAAAGAAATTGCCCATAATTCAAGCAATTTATAGATTACATGTAAAACAATGTCCCCTGAGTCTATATACAATATGAATATGCAATTGCAAGTTTAGGGACTGGGGATTAAAAAGAATGGATTGTCTTGTACAACTATTCCATGTGTAATACTTTCACAAAAAAGAACCAATGCATCTTTAAAGGGCAGTTTATTCTAGCAAGACAAGGTTTTGACTATGGGTCCTTTTATAAGCACCAATTACTTTCATAGCCTTTGCTTGGCACTTGAAAATCTTAATCTATAAATTTAATAATAACTACCCCACAAGGCTTAACTGAATTCTGGTAGTTGAAGCTGAAGGTAATAATAAGGATAAGAAGAATCAAATATAAAGCATTTCACAAGGAATTACCTCTTATCTTTATTCACTTCCCTCTCTGGTCCTTCTTTCTTTCTGTCTAACCCATATCTCCCATATTCCATTGAGCTCACCTGAAAAATGGAGTCAGTTGCCCAAGATCAAAAGGCAGATATTGCCTAGCAATGGGGAAATCAGAGTTCTTGCTGGATAGGCTTGACAACATCCGAGAGTGCTATGAAGCTGAAACAGAAAACACTTGTTTTAGTCTGTGCTTCACCTTGACTTGCATAATCCCCAGCAGTGCTGTTGTAAGGCCAGATTCTGCTTCCTTGAACTAAAGCCACTGCACTAATGAAGTCAGTGAGGCTGTGATAGGCTGTCTTCACTCGAGCAGTTCCCTCATATCTGCCTGTATGAAAAGATGCAGCAGATAGGTTTTGGTATTTTTAGTGAAGAAGAATCAGTCTGTATTTAGCCTTTCCCAAAAGTGGTTTGAGACTTTTTTAAATGAAGCTAACCCACAAAGTTTTGCTTCTATAGCTGCAAGTTTTGCTAGGAAAACTACGCTTTATCTCTGGTACTTGACAGTGCTGGTTGTTGTTTATCTGAGTGGGCAGGAAGAAGAAGAGGGAGATCTTAGTCACTTTTTAAGAAAATACAGTTTGAAATTCTAAAGCAGGATGCTTTTAATGGCCTTCCTTGCCATAGCTAAGTAGACTCCAAGATCAAAGTTATCTACCCACCCATGTCTTTTTAATAGCAAACTACAACCACTTTAATTCCTGCCTGAGCACTGATTAGATGTGGTACAAACAGCACTGACAGAGTCCTGCCTCAAAGACACTGGCAGAATGTTCAGTCTTGAAATTCACATAGGACTTGTCTCCAAGACTCTGCAAAATGAACTGGAAAGAGTGTCTTTCCACATACTCAACAATATGCAAATGCTGACTTTGCAAGTCAACATAGCTGTTTTTAAGCCAAAATACAGAACAAACTTCAAAAACATTTTAATATCCAGATCTCAGTACCCCATGTGAAACCCAATTAGGCCTGGAAATAGGTGACCAGATGTGGCATTTGCAAATGCTGGAAGCTGATGGCTGCTGAGTGCTTTGAAAATCTTCTCTGATGTAATTTCAGAATGTTTCTTCATTCACTTCTACCTGCCAAGGATTTTGGGTTGTTTAGCTTTTCATGGGCTCTGTTTACCACTTACCTCGATGATTGCTGAGTTTTAAAGTAGTGCAGGAAACTCAGAAATAAAGTCATCACGTGAATGCTGCTTTTCAGTGTAGCAAAGAAAACAAATTTCCTGAGCACCTTTTCTGAAAGATGAAAAACATTTCTTAAATGCTGACTTAAAAGAAAGACTAAACATTACTGAGAAAATAATGGAAATCAGCTGCTTACTTTGCAAATCTGCTCCAGGACTGGGATGCAATTAAAAAGGTTTAGATTTTAGTATTTGGAATAGATTCACCTTTTAAATTAATGGGGACTCTGAATAATTTTTTCAACATTGGAAGCCTTTGTGGGGTTTTGTTTGTTTAGTTGTGGGGTGGGTTTTTTTTGTTTTGTTTTGTTTTGGGGTTGTTNGTTTTTTTTGTGGTTTGTGCTTTGTTTTGGAGGTTTTTGCAGTTCTTACACAGAACTGTCAGCATTTAAAATTCTGGGATTGAGATCTGGAACACTGATTCTTTAGGTGGGACACAGAAACCTAACAGAAGTTAATATATCCTTTCCAGCAATAGTGAAGTCTGTAAGTGTTGGGGATGATCTTGTTACTGTGTTTTCAAGGAGAGAAGGGAGAAAGATGTTCTTTCTTATCCTATTAGTAAAGTCACTGCCTTGCCCGCATTTGCAGAATACATGCAAGGTCAGGCAGATTGCTAGTCACTAAGCAGAATAAAATGTGTAGTTAAATAAATAAAATCTGTAAATGTATCTTTATAGTGACTGGATAAACAAAATGAAGTTGATTTATGTAATAAAGGATTCATGCTTAGCCAAATCAGCATTTGTCATATGTGGTTTCCTTCTCAATTGCCTGCATCAGGAGAAAAGCCATCCGCTGTGATTCTTCTTTATCCAAGGGTTCAGAAATGCACTCTGAAAGCTCTTACATCAAAGACCTAAGGAGAGAGAGCAGAGGTAATTGCAATACATAAAATAACCAGCTAAGTATTCCTGACATTTGAATTCATGAGCTTTTTGTGGCCTTTGCGATGGGGAGGGGCAGTGAGAAACACAGAGGCACTGTGATTCCCACAAGGGCTACTCATAACTCTGTCAGGGCTTGACTGTGCACTTGGGGTGCCCAAGTTATGGGCTTGGTAATACTCTGCTGATGTTAGCTTGGTCTTTCAACACAGCTAAGCTGGGGGCTGTGGGAGTCTTAGAGTGCCATGGGCTGCAGACTGTGAGAGCAGCAGTGTTGTTGTTCCTTGCTGTACATGTATCTCTGGTAAAATTGGAACAAAAAAAGTGGGCATCAGAGAGGACTAAACTCCAACCTCAGCTTTCATGTTTTTTCCTCTGAAGATTCCACTCGTGTTTGATAGTTAGCTTGTAATGTTTTAAACACTGTGTTTTGAGTCAATTTTTTTGAAGAGAGAAGAAATACAGACTTTGAAAAAAAAATATTCAGTTGTGATCCCAAACTCTTCTAAAAGATGAATTTCTGAAGGCATAAGTTTGCCTGCAATTATTGTGGTGCATGGAAATCTCACACAATGGCACTTAAATGGACTTTTCCTTCAAATACAATGAAATAAATTATGTGAGTAAATTACTTGAACCACTAAAACATGCCAGTTAGGATGATTCACAAAGATTAATCTATTGCTTTAAGACACCAAGCAGCCAATTAAAATTTTCATTTGGCTATAAGCCACTGAGGAATAAAAATTTAGCAATCCTAATTCTGTGGCTAGTTCAACCAGAAAATAATTAAACAATAAAGAGTTTGTCATGACCATCATTATGTTAAAACAAACAAACAAGAAGTTCTCTTTAGCAGTTTGGGCATTTTTTTTTTCAGCATTCCTCCAAGCAGGAAAAAAAATCCAGGACTATAAATTTAAGCAGTAATTAGCTCAACAGATGCCTGAAGGAAAGGCACTGGGTCATTTAGCAGCACTTCCCTTCCAATAAAAAGAACATTCCTTTAATATTGAAGCAAAATGAGCTGTCTCTGTTTACTGGAAACATAACAATGCTCCATGTTTTAGCTGAACAGAGATGAATATGCTTTCCATTGATGTAAACAAAGAAATCATTATGTTATGCTGGATGTGAATGGAGTTCAGGACTGGATTAGAAGTGGGCTAAAAATACAGACTGACTCCATGGAAAACAGAGGCTTAGATATTAGCAAAAGGTCCTTCAACCACAGGGTGCTTGAGGAATGGAACAGGCTCCCCAGCGAACAGGTCAGAGCCTCAAGGTTGACAGAGTTCAAGAAATGTTTGTCAATGTTCTCAGGCATACAGTGTACCACTTGGAGCTGTCCTGTACAGGGCTAAGGGTTGAACTTCAATGACCCTTGTGGGTCCCTTCTAACTTAGGATATTTTAGTGTTTGTACAAGTCTGTATATATATATATATGCACAACTTGTTACGTGGTGAATTCTATACTGTTTGTTAAGCATAAACCCCCACCAAGTTCTGCAAATAAAAGCTCTTTTATGGAATCAGTGCTTTTTGCTTTGAATATAAAGATTTCAGCACTTTAAGTAACAGCAGGAGTCCCTTATTTTGCAGCAGTATTCTTATCCTACTGGTAAGTAGATGTTTCTGATAATGCTTGAAATGTCAGTTTACCTGCCTCTGATGGTGTGTTTTCCTGTGTGTGATATCAAGTGATGTGGCTGTGGCTGTATTTCAGTTCCCTGTGCCAGAAGAGCTCTGCTGACTGAGGAGATAAGGTAAGGAAAGTCAGCATTCACATTAGCTGGAGATCAGGCTGGCCCAAAGAGGTCAGGAGCATCCTGGATTTTGCCATGACTTCCTGATTCATGACATAAAGGTTTCCTGTATATAAAAAACTGCAGTACTTAACCCATTTTCCCAATATACTAATTGTTTTCTAAAGCTTAAACACATTCTGGAACCATTTGTTCCTGCCCTTCAAGGGTGTTTCTCTCACCACCCCAAGTTCTCAGAGACAGGTGAGTGGGAGTTTACACACAACAGTGTAGGAAAGTTACAAACTTTTTTTCAAGGTAATGATGTGTTTTGGAGGTGTGTTTTTGCCAGTTCACAGCAACTAAGTGTTCTCATTTATTTTTAAGAGTGCCTTTGTAATGGTTAGCTTCTGCTTTATTTCTTTATACAATATTATTCTCTTAAATCTCAGTAGTTCTCCTCTCTGCCCACAAGCATAATTAATACAAAATTTTCTGTTTAGATCCCCAAGAGATAAAAAAATCATGGGAGTTGCTGCCACCTCCATGTTTATGTATTCTGCAGTGGAGCAGTGTCAGCTGTTAGAGACATATTGCATGTTTTCTACAGGTCAAAGAGAATGTATCTGAATTTTTTTCTGCTAGGGGGTGACTGAAGGAAAGCATTGTTCCCTTGAACTGTCTGGGGCTTTCTGATGGATTTAATTACTGGTTTCCAACACCTAAGTGTCAAATTAAGCTTTTCTGGATTTTCCTATAGCATTTATTTACAGTCACATTTAACTGGGAAAATAACTTTTTGTTGGGACACTGGCTCAGTTTGAGTTTCTGCTGTTACTTGTGCTTCTTTATGTGTAATAATCTCAAATTTGTACACATCTGGAAACCTTTACTAAAGATATTTTCTATTCTTACTGAATTCCACTGTTTATTCTTTTTCACTGTGACATCAGTGACTTACCTCCTTCATTGGAAAAAATGTATTTTAATTCTGACTTCCAAAATTTGCTGCTCAAATCGAAATCAGTTTCAGTTTCTGTGACAGTTGTCCAACGTAAGCATAAAGTGGTATATGATTTGGGAGAACACTGGTTAAGGAAAACTAATTATGTTATCCACTTGTAAAATACTCTGATGTGTTTTCCCAAACTGGGGTGGGATTGGTTGGTGTAGAAACACATTTTCAAAATATATTTTCTCTCCTTTAGTCTTATTTCTTTTTAAAAGGAAAAAATGCTAAGGAAGCAGAGGAAAACCAGATTATTTTCTAGGGAAATAATGTCTTTTCATGTCAAAACAGTGTTTGCTTTCCAAAGCTGGAGAATTACACATGCTTTAGAAACATATTGCACTTCCCAGAATTTTTGACCAACACTGACAATGTGTTTTGATTGCCTTGTTTAACAGAGCAAATAAAAATGTCTTCTAAGTGGCTTGATGCAAAGAGCAGCATGGGGAACCATGCCAGGACTTACTTGCTTCTTTTTTCTTAGAGAATGCCTTTTTTTATTTTTCTTTTTCTTCCCCCTCCTTTTTTTTTTTTTTTTTTTTTCCCTACAGAGAGTCAAAGCAAGCTAGCCCCACTTCAGTTGCTGGCAAAGATTTCTGGACTGTTTTTCTGGTTTTTTTTCTTTTTGTTGAATGTGCTTACTGCTCCTGCCACAGAACTGTGAGCAGGAACCCCCCTCTCCTGTCTCCATTTCCCTCGTGTTTCAGACATACACCAGACATAGCAAAATTCACCTCATAGGTCCTAGATCTTTGCAGCAATCTCCATTTTTGATTTCAAGTCATCCTTCATGCCTTTGACATATATTAACATTTTAGAATTGCATATGATACATATTTCTCTGGGAATCCCTTTAAGTATGCTGGAGACTAATTCTAGATGGACATAGTTGTTAAACTCCAGCTTCAGTGGGGCCATAGAGAGCTTGTGTCCTTAGGAAATAACATCTTAGTGTCTTTGTGTCCTGTTCTGAGAAGCCACTGCTGCCTTTGTGTCCCTTTCATCAGAGAATAAGCAGAATTCATTGTTGATTTGTGAAGTCTGTTGCTCTTTTACTTTATTTCTGCACACTAGGACTTCTTGCCTAAGGTCTAGGCATTAAACAACTTTCTACTCAGTAGTTAATACCTGATAAAAGCTCTTCCAAATGATTATTGGAGACTAGACAGGCCAAAGTCTGCAGTCCATCTGGAAGTGACTCAGTATGTCCCTCAGAAATTACCTTACAGGTGGAATTTTCTCCTAGTATCAGTGTTGTGTGGTGGCTGAGGAGCGAATATCACTGAGTGAGGTGCAACAGGGTTCAGCTGTAAAATAGGTTAGTCTAAACCACTGTATAGTGTTCAGTCCTGATTATGGAAAAATACTGTAGGAACAGGGTGAATCCATTTTTATTTTAGAAAAATATCATTTCTTTCATATAGATGACTCCTTCAAACACAGATGAATTTTTAGCGAACAGCTCCAGTCTTCCCTGTTCATAGAAGACTTCACTCTCTGATTCTTATTTATTTGGGTTGCACAGATGGCACAGACAAACTAGCGGAAGGGACTATGTTATCTTACCTGTTGCTGAGTGATGGAATAACTATTCTTTTTACTTCTCCTGTGATTTTGGATATAAAGGAGATGATTTACTTTGCATTGAGATGAGGTGGGGAAAGAGCAAGGGCAGTAACATCTTCCTGCAGTAGCCAGCTATGTGGGCAAGAGTCAGAAGGCCTGTTTCAGAAGTAGGTAATAATTTCAGTATTACAAGACTGGATACATTTAGGAAATCAGTTTGACAATTCATTCCTTGCTCTGTTCCTGAGGTGATGAAGAGACTTGCATTTTCCTTAGTCATGGTGGATTTTAGCTTAGTTCATCACCAAGTGAAATAATAAAAAAGTGACAGTTTGCAAAACTCTTTAGCATCCAAATCACCTTTTTGAGAATAAATCCTCTTGATGTCTCCTCAAGAAAAAAGATTTGAAGGAGAATAAATACACTGGGAAATTTCTGCAAAATACTGTTTGATCTTTCAACCAATTCTCCATAGACCTCTGAGTCAGAGTGTGGCTGTTAGAAAACTCATGTGTTGTGCCAAGGACTGTTTTTGCTTCCTCAGAACTGTTGCTGTCATTTCACAGTGAATAGGAAACTTTGAATTTGCATGCCTTGGATATCACTATTGGATGAAAGAATTTGTTTGTCTTTTTGGTGGTTTTTTGGATTCCTGCTACTACAACATATTCTTACCAAAGGTACTGTTGTGATCAGCTGTTTTGACCATCAAATTTAGCAGGAAGACGTTATCCAGGTGTTCAAAAGAAAAAAAAAGAAAAAAGAAAAGCCTCTTGATAATATTCTAGTTAGCAGATCAGTTACTGGTTTTAAACTCGAGACTGCAATTTCAGTCAACAAAAAAGCAATAGGTAGCTTGGGTTGTCACACAAAATTAATTGCAAAATATATATATATATATATATA